>OU342743.1:165910861-166035722 GCA_910589775.1 Avena eriantha | reverse complement strand
TTTTCACGTTTATGGCCGTTTTCTTGAGCTATTGCACACTATTTTGGCGCTCTTGGGGGATTTACAACGATCCTAAGACCCATACATGTTTGAGAGTTATGACCAAAAACTCATCGTTTTCGCGTTTTAGGGTGATTTTCATGAGTTATTCCACACTATTTTGTTGCTCCACGGGGATTTGCATGGACCATTAGACCCGATGCATATTTAAGGGGATGACCAACAAATCGTCGTTCTTGTGTTTTATGACCGTTTTCATGAGCTATTCAACAGTTCTAGGGTTTCAGGGCGAATTACAACGACCATTAGACCCGATACATGTTTGACAATTTGAACCAAAAAATTGTCGATTTCGCATATTATGGTCGTTTTTATGAGTTATTGCCCATAGTTTTGGGGTTCCAGGGTGATTTACAACGACCCTAAGACCCGATACATGTTTGAGAGTTATGACCAAAAACAACACGTCGTTTTTCACGTTTATGGCCGTTTTCGTGAGCTATTGCACACTGTTTTGGCGCTCTTGGGGGATTTACAACGATCCTAAGACCCGATACGTGTTTGAGAGTTATGACCAAAACTCATCGTTTTCGCGTTTTAGGGTCATTTTCATGAGTTATTCCACACTGTTTTGTTGCTCCACGGGGATTTGCATGGACCATTAGACCCGATGCATGTTTAAGGGGATGACCAACAATTCGTCGTTCTTGTGTTTATGACCGTTTTCATGAGCTATTCCACAGTTCTAGGGTTTTAGGGCGAATACAACGAACCATTAGACCCGATACATGTTTGACAATTTGACCGAAAAATTGTCGATTTCGCATATGATGGCTTGTTTTCATGAGTTATTGCCCACAGTTTTAGGGGTTCCAGAGTGATTTACAACGACCCTAAGACCCGATACATGTTTGAGAGTTATGACCAAAAACAACGCGTCGTTTTCACGTTTTATGGCCGTTTCGTAAGCTATTGCACACTGTTTTGGCGCTCTTGGGGGATTTACAATGATCCTAAGACCCGATACATGTTTGAGAGTTATGACCAAAACTCATCGTTTTCGCGTTTTAGGGTCATTTTCATGAGTTATTCCACACGGTTTTGTGCTCCACGGGGATTTGCATGGACCATTAGACCCGATGCATGTTTAAGGGGATGACCAACAATTCGTCGTTCTTGTGTTTTATGACGTTTTCATGAGCTATTCCACAGTTTCTAGGGTTTCAGGGCGAATTACAACGACCATTAGACCCGATACATGTTTGACAATTTGAACCAAAAAATTGTCGATTTCGCATATTATGGTCGTTTTTATGAGTTATTGCCCATAGTTTTGGGGTTCCAGGGTGATTTACAACGACCCTAAGACCCGATACATGTTTGAGAGTTATGACCAAAAACAACGTCGTCGTTTTCAAGTTTTATGGCCGTTTTCGTAGCTATTGCACACTGTTTTGGCGCTCTTGGGGGATTTTACAACGATCCTAAGACCCGATACATGTTTGAGAGTTATGACCAAAAACTCATCGTTTCGCGGTTTAGGGTCATTTTCATGAGTTATTCCACACTGTTTTGTTGCTCCACGGGGATTTGCATGGACCATTAGACCCGATGCATGTTTAAGGGGATGACCAACAATTCGTCGTTCTTGTGTTTTATGACCGTTTCATGAGCTATTCCACATTTCTAGGGTTTCAGGGCGAATACAACGACCATTAGACCCGATACATGTTTGACAATTTGAACCAAAAAATTGTCGATTTCGCATATTATGGCGTTTTCATGAGTTATTGCCCACAGTTTTGGGGTTCCAGGGTGATTTACAACGACCCTAAGACCCGATAACATGTTTGAGAGTTATGACCAAAAACAACGCGTCGTTTTCACGTTTTATGGGCGTTTTCGTGAGCTATTGCACACTGTTTTGGCGCTCTTGGGGGATTTACAACGATCCTAAGACCCGATACATGTTTGAGAGTTATGACCAAAAACTCATCGTTTTCCGCGTTTTAGGGTCATTTTCATGAGTATTCCACACTATTTTGGTTGCTCCACGGGGATTTGCCATGGACCATTAGACCCGATGCATGTTTAAGGGGATGACCAACAATTCGTCGTTCTTGTGTTTTATGACCGTTTTCATGAGGCTATTCCACAGTTCTAGGGTTTAGGGCGAATAACAACGACCATTAGACCCGATACATGTTTGACAATTTGAACCAAAAAATTGTCGATTTCGCATATTATGGCCGTTTTCATGAGTTATTGCCCACAGTTTTGGGGTTCCAGGGTGATTTACAATGACCCTAAGACCCGATACATGTTTGAGAGTTATGACCAAAAACAACGCTTCGTTTTCACGTTTATGGGCGTTTTCGTGAGCTATTGCACACTGTTTTGGCGCTCTTGGGGGATTTCAACGATCCTAAGACCCGATACATGTTTGAGAGTTATGACCAAAAACTCATCGTTTTCGCGTCTTAGGGTCATTTTCATGAGTTATTCCACATTGTTTTGTTGCTACACGGGATTTTATGGACAATTAGACCCGATGCAATGTTTATATGGGATGACCAACAATTCGTCGTTCTAGGTGTTTTATGACCGTTTTCATGAGCTATTCCACAGTTCTGGGGTTTTAGGGCGAATAACAACAACCATTAGACCCGATACATGTTTGACATTTGAGCGAAAAAATTGTCGATTTCGCATATGATCGTTGTTTCATGAGTTATTGCCCACCGTTTTAGGGTTCCAGAGTGATTTTACAATGACCCTAAGACCCGATACATCTTTGAGAGCTATGACCAAAAACAACGTGTCGTTTTTCAAGTTTTATGGCCGTTTTCGTAAGCTATTGCACACTGTTTTGGCGCTCTTGGAGGATTTACAACGATCCTAAGACCCGATACTTGTTTGAGAGTTATGACCAAAACTCATCGTTTTTCGCGTTTTAGGGTGATTTTCATGAGTTATTCCACACTGTTTTGTTGCTCCACGGGGATTTGCATGGACCATTAGACCGATGCATATTTAAGGGGATGACCAACAATTCGTCGTTCTTGTGTTTTATGACCGTTTTCATGAGCTATTCCACAGTTCTAGGGTTTCAGGGCGAATTACAACGACCATTAGACCCGATACATGTTTGACAATTTGAACCAAAAAATTGTCGATTTCGCATATTATGGTCGTTTTATGAGTTATTGCCCATAGTTTTGGGGTTCCAGGGTGATTTACAACGACCCTAAGACCCGATACATGTTTGAGAGTTATGACCAAAAACAACACGTCGTTTTTCACGTTTTATGGCCGTTTTCGTGAGCTATTGCACACTGTTTTGGCGCTCTTGGGGGATTTACAACGATCCTAAGACCCGATACAGTGTTTGAGAGTTATGACCAAAAACTCATCGTTTTCGCGTTTTAGGGTCATTTCATGAGTTATTCCACACTGTTTTGTTGCTCCACGGGGATTTGCATGGACCATTAGACCCGATGCATGTTTAAGGGGATGACCAACAATTCGTCGTTCTTGTGTTTTATGACCGTTTCATGAGCTATTCCACAGTTCTAGGGTTTTAGGGCGAATACAACGACCATTAGACCCGATACATGTTTGACAATTTGAACCAAAAAATTGTCGATTTCGCATATTATGGCCGTTTTCATGAGTTATTGCCCACAGTTTTGGGGTTCCAGGGTGATTTACAACGACCCTAAGACCCGATACATGTTTGAGAGTTATGACCAAAAACAACGCGTCGTTTTCACGTTTTATGGCCGTTTTCGTGAGCTATTGCACACTGTTTGGCGCTCTTGGGGGATTTACAACGATCCTAAGACCCGATACATGTTTGAGAGTTATGACCAAAAACTCATCGTTTTCGCGTTTTAGGGTCATTTTCATGAGTTATTCCACACTATTTTGTTGCTCCACGGGATTTGCATGGACCATTAGACCCGATGCATGTTTAAGGGGATGACCAACAATTTGTCGTTCTTGTGTTTTATGACCGTTTTCATGAGCTATTCCACAGTTCTAGGGTTTCAGGGCGAATTACAACGACCATTAGACCCGATACATGTTTGACAATTTGAACCAAAAAATTGTCGATTTCGCATATTATGGCCGTTTTCATGAGTTATTGCCCACTAGTTTTGGGGTTCCAGGGTGATTTACAACGACCCTAAGACCCGATACATGTTTGAGAGTTATGACCAAAACAACGCGTCGTTTTCACGTTTTATGGCCGTTTTCGTGAGCTATTGCACACTGTTTTGGCGCTCTTGGGGGATTTACAACGATCCTAAGACCCGATACATGTTTGAGAGTTATGACCAAAAACTCATCGTTTTCGCGTTTTAGGGTCATTTTCATGAGTTATTCCACACTAGTTTTGTTGCTCCACGGGGATTTGCATGGACCATTAGACCCGATGCATGTTTAAGGGGATGACCAACAATTCGTCGTTCTTGTGTTTTATGACCGTTTTCATGAGCTATTCCACAGTTCTACGGTTTCAGGGCGAATTACAACGACCATTAGACCCGATACATGTTTGACAATTTGAACCAAAAAATTGTCGATTTCGCATATTATGGTCCGTTTTCATGAGTTATTGCCCATAGTTTTGGGGTTCCAGGGTGATTTACAACGACCCTAAGACCCGATACATGTTTGAGAGTTATGACCAAAAACAACACGTCGTTTTTCACGTTTTATGGCCGTTTTCGTGAGCTATTGCACACTGTTTTGGCGCTCTTGGGGGATTTACAACGATCCTAAGACCCGATACGTGTTTGAGAGTTATGACCAAAACTCATCGTTTTCGCGTTTTAGGGTCATTTCATGAGTTATTCCACACTGTTTTGTTGCTCCACGGGGATTTGCATGGACCATTAGACCCGATGCATGTTTAATGGGATGACCAACAATTCGTCGTTCTTGTGTTTTATGACCGTTTTCATGAGCTATTCCACAGTTCTAGGGTTTTAGGGCGAATAACAACGACCATTAGACCCGATACATGTTTGACAATTTGAACCGAAAAAATTGTCGATTTCGCATTATGATGGTCTTTTCATGAGTTATTGCCCACCGTTTTAGGGTTCCAGAGTGATTTACAACGACCCTAAGACCCGATACATGTTGAGAGTTATGACCAAAAACAACGCGTCGTTTTCACGTTTTATGGCCGTTTTCGTAAGCTATTGCACACTGTTTTGGCGCTCTTGGGGGATTTACAATGATCCTAAGACCCGATACTGTTTGAGAGTTATGACCAAAAACTCATCGTTTTCGCGTTTAGGGTCATTTTCATGAGTTTTCCACACGGTTTTGTTGCTCCACGTGGATTTGCATGGACCATTAGACCAGATGCATGTTGAAGGGGATGACCAACAATTTGTCGTTCTTGTGTTTTATGACTGTTTTCATGAGCTATTCCACAGTTATAGGGTTTCAGGGCGAATTACAACGACCATTAGACCCGATACATGTTTGACAATGTTAACCAAAAAATTGTCGATTTCGCATATTATGGCCGTTTTCATGAGTTATTGCCCATAGTTTTGGGGTTCCAGGGTGATTTACAACGACCCTAAGACCCGATACATGTTTGAGAGTTATGACCAAAAACGCGTCGTTTTTCACGTTTTATGGCCGTTTTCGTGAGCTATTGCACACTGTTTTGGCGCTCTTGGGGGATTTACAACGATCCTAAGACCCGATACATGTTTGAGAGTTATGACCAAAAACTCATCGTTTTCGCGTTTAGGGTCATTTTCATGAGTTATTCCACACTAGTTTTGTTGCTCCACGGGGATTTGCATGGACCATTAGACCCGATGCATGTTTAAGGGGATGACCAACAATTCGTCGTTCTTGTGTTTTATGACCGTTTTCATGAGCTATTCCACAGTTCTAGGGTTTCAGGGCGAATTACAACGACCATTAGACCCGATACATGTTTGACAATTTTAACCAAAAAATTGTCGATTTCGCATATTATGGTCCGTTTTCATGAGTTATTGCCCACTAGTTTTGGGGTTCCAGGGTGATTTACAACGACCCTAAGACCCGATACATGTTTGAGAGTTATGACCAAAAACAACTCGTCGTTTTTCACGTTTTATGGCCGTTTTCGTGAGCTATTGCACACTGTTTTGGCGCTCTTGGGGGATTTACAACGATCCTAAGACCCGATACATGTTTGAGAGTTATGACCAAAACTCATCGTTTTCGCGTTTTAGGGTCATTTTCATGAGTTATTCCACACTGTTTTGTTGCTCCACGGGGATTTGCATGGACCATTAGACCCGATGCATGTTTAAGGGGATGACCAACAATTCGTCGTTCTTGTGTTTTATGACCGTTTTCATGAGCTATTCCACAGTTCTAGGGTTTCAGGGCGAATAACAACGACCATTAGACCCGATACATGTTTGACAATTTGAACCAAAAATTGTCGATTTCGCATATTATGGCCGTTTTCATGAGTTATTGCCCACTAGTTTTGGGGTTCCAGGGTGATTTACAACGACCCTAAGACCCGATACATGTTTGAGAGTTATGACCAAAACAACGCGTCGTTTTTCACGTTTTATGGGCCGTTTTCTTGAGCTATTGCACACTGTTTTGGCGCTCTTGGGGGCTTTACATTGATCCTAAGAGCCCGATACATGTTTGAGAGTTATGACCAAAAACTCATCGTTTTCGCGTTTTAGGGTCATTTTCATGAGTTTTTCCACACGGTTTTGTTGCTCCACGTGGATTTGCATGGACCATTAGACCAGATGCATGTTGAAGGGGCATGACCAACAATTTGTCGTTCTTGTGTTTTATGACTGTTTTCATAAGCTATTCCACAGTTATAGGGTTTCAGGGCGAATTACAACGACCATTAGACCCGATACATGTTTGACAATGTTAACCAAAATTTTTTTCGATTTTGCATATTATGGCCGTTTGCATGAGTTATTGCCCATAGTTTTGGGGTTCCAGGGTGATTTACAACGACCCTAAGACCCGATACATGTTTGAGAGTTATGACCAAAAACGCGTCATTTTTCACAGTTTTATGGCTGTTTTCTTGAGCTATTGCACACTGTTTTGGCGCTCTTGGGGGATTTACAATGATCCTAAGACCCGATACATGTTTGAGAGTTATGACCAAAAACTCATCGTTTTCGCGTTTTAGGGTCATTTTCATGAGTTATTCCACACTATTTTGTTGCTCCACGGGGATTTGCATGGACCATTAGACCCGATGCATGTTTAAGGGGATGACCAACAATTCGTCGTTCCTTGTGTTTTATGACCGTTTCATGAGCTATTCCACAGTTCTAGGGTTTCAGGGCGAATTACAACGACCATTAGACCCCGATACATGTTTGACAATTTTAACAAAAAATGGTCGATTTCGCATATTATGGTCGTTTTCATGAGTTATTGCCCATAGTTTTGGGGTTCCAGGGTGATTTACAACGACCCTAAGACCCGATACATGTTTGAGAGTTATGACCAAAAACAACACGTCGTTTTTCACGTTTTATGGCCGTTTTCGTGAGGTATTGCACACTAGTTTTGGCGCTCTTGGGGGATTTACAACGATCCTAAGACCCGATACATGTTTGAGAGTTATGACCAAAAACTCATCGTTTTCCCGTTTTAGGGTCATTTCATGAGTTATTCCACACTGTTTTGGTGCTCCACGGGGATTTTCATGGACCATTAGACCCGATGGATGTTTAAGGGGATGACCAACAATTTGTCGTTCTTGTGTTTTATGACGTTTTCATGAGCTATTCCACAGTTCTAGGGTTTCAGGGCGAATAACAACGACCATTAGACCCGATACATGTTTGACAATTTTAACCAAAATTTTTTCGATTTTGCATATTATGGCCGTTTTCATGAGTTATTGCCCATAGTTTTGGGGTTCCAGGGTGATTTACAACGACCCTAAGACCCGATACATGTTTGAGAGTTATGACCAAAAAACGCGTCGTTTTTCACATTTTATGGCCGTTTTTCTTGAGCTATTGCACACTGTTTTGGCGCTCTTGGGGGCTTTACAACTGATCCTAAGACCCGATACATGTTTGAGAGTTATGACCAAAAACTCATCGTTTTCGCGTTTTAGGGTCATTTGCATGAGTTATTCCACACTGTTTTGTTGCTCCACGGGGATTTGCATGGACCATTAGAGCCGATGCATGTTTAAGGGGATGACCAACAATTCGTCGTCTTGGGTTTTATGACCGTTTTCATGAGCTATTCCACAGTTCTAGGGTTTCAGGGCGAATTACAACTGACCATTAGACCCAATACATGTTTGACAATTTTAACCAAAAAATGGTCGATTTCGCATATTATGGCCGTTTTCATGAGTTATTGCCCACATGTTTTGGGGTTCCAGGGTGATTTACAATGACCCTAAGACCCGATACATGTTTGAGAGTGATGACCAAAAACAACTCATCGTTTTTCACGTGTTATGGCCGTTTTCGGGAGCTATTGCACACTGTTTTGGCGCTCTTGGGGGATTTACAACGATCCTAAGACCCGATACATGTTTGAGAGTTATGACCAAAAACTCATCGTTTCCGGTCTTTTAGGGTCAATTTCATGAGTTTTTCCACACGGTTTTGGTGCTCCACGGGGATTTGCATGGACCATTAGACCCGATGCATGTTTAAGGGGATGACCAACAATTCGTCGTTCTTGTGTTTTATGACTGTTTTCATGAGCTATTCCACAGTTCTAGGGTTTTAGGGTGAATTACAATGACCATTTGACCCGATACATGTTTGACAATTTTAACCAAAAAATTGTCGATTTCGCATATTATGGCCGTTTTCATGAGTTATTGCCCATAGTTTTGGGGTTCTAGGGTGATTTACAGCGAAACTAAGACTTATATATGTTTGAGAGTTATGACCAAAAACTCGTCGTTTTTCACGTTTTATGGCTGTTTTCATGAGCATAGCACACAGTTTTGGGGTTCCAGGGTGATTTACAACGACCCTAAGACCCGATACATGTTTGAGAGATATGACCAAAACTCTTCGTTTTCGCATTTTAGGGTCATTTTCATGAATTATTCCACACTGTTTTGTTGCTCCACGGGGATTTTCATGGACCATTAGACCCGATGCATGTTTAAGGGGATGACCAACAATTCGTCGTTCTTGTGTTTTATGACCGTTTTCATGAGCTATTCCACAATTCTAGGGTTTCAGGGCGAATTACAACGACCATTGGACCCGATACATGTTTGACAATTTTAACCAAAAAATGGTCGATTTCGCATGTTATGGCCGTTTTCATGAGTTATTGCCCACAGTTTTGGGGTTCCAGGGTGATTTACAATGACCCTAAGACCCGATACATGTTTGAGAGTAATGACCAAAAACAACTCATCATTTTTCACGTGTTATGGCCGCTTTCGTGAGCTATTGCACACTATTTTGGCGCTCTTGGGGGATTTACAACGATCCTAAGACCCGATACATGTTTGAGAGTTATGACCAAAAACTCATCGTTTCCGGTATTTTAGGGTCAATTTCATGAGTTTTTCCACACGGTTTTGGTGCTCCACGGGGATTTGCATGGACCATTAGACCCGATGCATGTTTAAGGGGATGACCAACAATTCGTCGTTCTTGTGTTTTATGACCGTTTTCATGAGCTATTCCATAGTTCTAGGGTTTCAGGGCGAATTACAACGACCATTAGACCTGATACATGTTTGAAAATTTTAACAAAAAATTGTCGATTTCGCATATTATGGCCGTTTTTATGAGTTATTGCCCACAGTTTTGGGGTTGCAGGGTGATTTACAACGACCCTAAGACCCGATACATATTTGAGAGTTATGACCAGCAACAATACGTCGTTTTTCACGTTTTATGGCCATTTTCGTGAGCTATTGCACACTATTTTGGCGCTCTTGGGGGATTTACAACAATCCTAAGACCCGATACATGTTTGAGAGGTATGACCAAAAACTCATCGTTTTCGCGTTTTAGGGTCAATTTCATGAGTTATTCCACACTATTTTGTTGCTCCACGGGGATTTGCATGGACCATTAGACCCGATGCATATTTAAGGGGATGACCAACAATTCGTGGTCCTTGTGTTTTATGACCGTTTTCATGAGCCATTCTACAGTTCTAGGGTTTCAGGGCGAATTACAACGACCATTAGACCTGATACATGTTTGAAAATTTTAACCAAAAAATTGTCGATTTTGCATATTATGGCCGTTTTTATGAGTTATTGCCCACAGTTTTGGGGTTGCAGGGTGATTTACAACGACCCTAAGACCCGATACATGTTTGAGAGTTATGACCAGCAACAACACGTCGTTTTTCACGTTTTATGGCCGTTTTCGTGAGCTATTGCACACTATTTTGGCGCTCTTGGGGGATTTACAACGACCATTAGACCCGATACATGTTTGAGACTTATCACCAAAAACTCATCGTTTTCGCGTTTTAGGGTCATTTTCATGAGTTATTCCACACTGTTTTGTTGCTCCACGGGGATATTCATGGACCATTAGACCCAATGCATGTTTAAGGGGATAACCAACAATTCGTCATTCTTGTGTTTTATGACCGTTTTCATGAGCTATTCCACAGTTCTAGGGTTTTAGGGCGAATTACAACGACCATTAGACCTGATACATGTTTGAAAATTTTAACCAAAAATTGTCGCTTTTGCATATTATGGCCGTTTTTATGAGTTATTGCCCACAGTTTTGGGGTTCCAGGGTGATTTACAACGACCCTAAGACCCGATACATGTTTGAGAGTTCTGACCAAAAACAACGTGTCGTTATCACGTTTTATGGCCGTTTTCGTGAGCTATTGCACACTGTTTTGGCGCTCTTGGGGAATTTACAACGATCCTAAGACCCGATACATGTTTGAGAGTTATGACCAAAAACTCATCGTTTTCGCGTTTTAGGGTCAATTTCATGTGTTATTCCACACTGTTTTGTTGCTCCACGGGGATTTGCATGGACCATTAGACCGGATGCATGTTTAAGGGCATAACCAACAATTCGTCATTCTTGTGTTTTATGACCGTTTTCATGAGCTATTCCACAGTTCTAGGGTTTTAGGGAGAATAACAACGACCATTAGACCCGATACATGTTTGACAATTTGAACCAAAAAATTGTCGATTTCGCATATTATGGCCGTTTTCATGAGTTATTTCCCACAGTTTTGGGGTTCCAGGGTGATTTACAACGACCCTAAGACCCGATACATGTTTGAGAGTTATGACCAGCAACAACACGTCGTTTTTCACGTTTTATGGCCGTTTTCGTGAGCTATTGCACACTATTTTGGCGCTCTTGGGGGATTTACAACGACCATTAGACCCGATACCTGTTTGAGACTTATCACCAAAAACTCATCGTTTTCGCGTTTTAGGGTCATTTTCATGAGTTATTCCACACTGTTTTGTTGCTCCACGGGGATATTCATGGACCATTAGACCCAATGCATGTTTAAGGGGATAACCAACAATTCGTCATTCTTGTGTTTTATGACCGTTTTCATGAGCTATTCCACAGTTCTAGGGTTTTAGGGCGAATTACAACGACCATTAGACCTGATACATGTTTGAAAATTTTAACCAAAAAATTGTCGATTTTGCATATTATGGCCGTTTTTATGAGTTATTACCCACAGTTTTGGGGTTCCAGGGTGATTTACAACGACCCTAAGACCCGATACATGTTTGAGAGTTCTGACGAAAAACAACGCGTCGTTATCACGTTTTATGGCCGTTTTCGTGAGCTATTGCACACTGTTTTGGCGCTCTTGGGGAATTTACAAAGATCCTAAGACCCGATACATGTTTGAGAGTTATGACCAAAAACTCATCGTTTTCGCGTTTTAGGGTCAATTTCATGAGTTATTCCACACTATTTCGTTGCTCCACGGGGATTTGCATGGACCATTAGACCGGATGCATGTTTAAGGGGATAACCAACAATTCGTCATTCTTGTGTTTTATGACCGTTTTCATGAGCTATTCCACAGTTCTAGGGTTTTAGGGAGAATAACAACGACCATTAGACCCGATACATGTTTGACAATTTGAACCAAAAAATTGTCGATTTGGCATATTATGGCCGTTTTCATGAGTTATTTCCCACAGTTTTGGGGTTCCAGGGTGATTTACAACGACCCTAAGACCCGATACATGCTCGAGAGTTATGACCAAAAACAACTCGTCGTTTTTCACGTTTTATGGCCATTTTCGGGAGCTATTGCACACTGTTGCGGCGCTCTTGGGCGATTTACAAGGATCCTAAGACCCGATATATGTTTGAGAGTTATGACCAAAAACTCATCATTTTCGCGTTTTAGGATCATTTTCATGAGTTATTCCACGGGGATTTGCATGGACCATTAGGCCCGATGCATGTTTAAGGGGATGACCAACAATTCGTCGACCTTGTGTTTCATGACCGTTTTCATGAGTTATTCCATAGTTCTAGGGTTTCAGGGCGAATTACAACGACCATTAGACCTGATACATGTTTGAAAATTTTAACCAAAAAATTGTCGATTTCGCATATTATGGCCGTTTTTATGATTTATTTCCCACAGTTTTGGGGTTACAGGGTGATTTGAAACGACCCTAAGACCCGATACATGTTTGAGAGTTATGACCAGCAACAACACGTCGTTTTTCACGTTTTATGGCCGTTTTCGTGAGCTATTGCACACTATTTTGGCGCTCTTGGGGGATTTACAACGATCCTAAGACCCGATACATGTTTGAGAGTTATGACCAAAAACTCATCGTTTTCGCGTTTTAGGGTCAATTTCATGAGTTATTCCACACTATTTTGTTGCTCCACGGGGATTTGCATGGACCATTAGACCGGATGCATGTTTAAGGGGATAACCAACAATTCGTCATTCTTGTGTTTTATGACCGTTTTCATGAGCTATTCCACAGTTCTAGGGTTTTAGGGCGAATTACAACGACCATTAGACCTGATACATGTTTGAAAATTTTCACCAAAAAATTGTCGATTTTGCATATTATGGCCGTTTTTATGAGTTATTGCCGACTGTTTTGGGGTTGCAGGGTGATTTACAACGACCCTAAGACCCGATACATGTTTGAGAGTTATGACCAGCAACAACACGTCGTTTTTCACGTTTTATGGCCCTTTTCGTGAGCTATTGCACACTATTTTGGCGCTCTTGGGGGATTTACAACGATGCTAAGACCCGATACATGTTTGAGAGTTATGACCAAAAACTCATCGTTTTCGCGTTTTAGGGTCATTTTCATGAGTTATTCCACACTGTTTTGTTGCTCCACGGGGATATTCATGGACCATTAGACCCAATGCATGTTTAAGGTGATGACCAACAATTCGTCATTCTTGTATTTTATGACCGTTTTCATGAGCTATTCCACAGTTCTAGGGTTTTAGGGCGAATAACAACGACCATTAGAGCCGTTAGATGTTTGAAAATTTTAACCAAAAAATTGTCGATTTCGCATATTATGGCCGTTTTTATGAGTTATTGCCCACAGTTTTGGGGTTCTAGGGTGATTTACAACGACCCTAAGACCCGATACATGTTTGAGAGTTATGACCAAAAACAACACGTCGTTTTTCACGTTTTATGGCCGTTTTCGTGAGCTATTGCACACTGTTTTGGCGCTCTTGGGGGATTTACAACGATCCTAAGACCCGATACGTGTTTGAGAGTTATGACCAAAAACTCATCGTTTTCGCGTTTTAGGGTCAATTTCATGAGTTATTCCACACTATTTTGTTGCTCCACGGGGATTTGCATGGACCATTAGACCGGATGCATGTTTAAGGGGATAACCAACAATTCGCCATTCTTGTGTTTTATGAACGTTTTCATGAGCTTTTCCACAGTTCTAGGGTTTTAGGGCGAATAACAACGACAATTAGACCCGATACATGTTTGACAATTTGAACCAAAAAATTGTCGATTTCACATAATATGGCCGTTTTCATGAGTTATTGCCCACCGTTTTAGGGTTCCAGGGTGATTTACAACGACCCTATGACCGATACGTGTTTGAGAGTTATGACCAAAAACAACGCGTCGTTTTCACGTTTTATGGATGTTTTCGTGAGCTATTGCACACTGTTTTGGGGGTCTTGGGGGATTTACAACGATCCTAGGACCCGATACATGTTTGAGAGTTATGACCAAAAACTCATCGTTTTCGGTCTTTTAGGGTCAATTTCATGAGTTATTCCACACTGTTGTGTTGCACCACGGGGATTTTCATGGACCATTAGACCTGATGCATGTTTAAGGGGATTACGAAGAATTCGTCGTTCTTGTGTTTTATGACCGTTTTCATGAGCTATTCCACAGTTCTAGGTTTTCAGGGCGAATTACAACGACCATTAGACCCGATACATGTTTGACAATTTTAATCAAAAATTGTCGATTTCGCATATTATGGCTGTTTTCATGAGTTATTTCCCACAGTTTTGGGGTTCCAGGGTGATTTACAACGACCGTAAGACCCGATACATGCTCGAGAGTTATGACCAAAAACAACTCGTCGTTTTTCACGTTTATGGCCATTTTCGTGAGCTATTGCACACTGTTTTGGTGCTCTTGGGGGATTTACAAGGATCCTAAGACCCGATATATGTTTGAGAGTTATGACCAAAAACTCATCGTTTTAGCGTTTTAGGGTCATTTTCATGAGTTATTCCGCACTATTTTGTTGCTCCACGGGGATATTCATGGACCATTAGACCCAATGCATGTTTAAGGTGATGACCAACAATTCGTCATTCTTGTATTTTATGACCGTTTTCATGAGCTATTCCACAGTTCTAGGGTTTTTGGGCGAATAACAACGACCATTAGAGCCGTTAGATGTTTGAAAATTTTAACCAAAAAATTGTCGATTTCGCATATTATGGCCGTTTTTATGAGTTATTGCCCACAGTTTTGGGGTTCTAGGGTGATTTACAACGACCCTTAGACCCGATACATGTTTGAGAGTTATGACCAAAAACAACACGTCGTTTTTCACGTTTTATGGCCGTTTTCGTGAGCTATTGCACACTGTTTTGGCGCTCTTGGGGGATTTACAACGATCCTAAGACCCGATACGTGTTTGAGAGTTATGACCAAAAACTCATCGTTTTCGCGTTTTAGAGTCAATTTCATGAGTTATTCCACACTATTTTGTTGCTCCACGGGGATTTGCATGGACCATTAGACCGGATGCATGTTTAAGGGGATAACCAACAATTCGTCATTCTTGTGTTTTATGACCGTTTTCATGAGCTATTCCACAGTTGTAGGGTTTTAGGGAGAATAACAACGACCATTAGACCCGATACATGTTTGAGACTTATCACCAAAAACTCATCGTTTTCGCGTTTAGGGTCATTTTCATGAGTTATTCCACACTATTTTGTTGCTCCACGGGGATTTGCATGGACCATTAGACCTGATGCACTTTTAAGGGGATAACCAACAATTCGTCGTTCTTGTGTTTTATGACCGTTTTCCTGAGCTATTCCACAGTTCTAGGGTTTAGGGCGAATAACAACGACCATTAGACCCGATACATGTTTGACAATTTGAACCAAAAAATTGTCGATTTCGCATAATATGGCCGTTTTCATGAGTTATTGCCCACCGTTTTAGGGTTCCAGGGTGATTTACAACGACCCTAAGACCGATACGTGTTTGAGAGTTATGACCAAAAACAACGCGTCGTTTTCACGTTTTATGGCTGTTTTCGTGAGCTATTGCACACTGTTTTGGGGGTCTTGGGGGATTTACAACGATCCTAGGACCCGATACATGTTTGAGAGTTATGACCAAAAACTCATCGTTTTCGGTCTTTTAGGGTCAATTTCATGAGTTATTCCACACTGTTGTGTTGCACCACGGGGATCTTCATGGACCATTAGACCTGATGCATGTTTAAGGGGATTACCAAGAATTCGTCGTTCTTGTGTTTTATGACCGTTTTCATGAGCTATTCCACAGTTCTAGGTTTTCAGGGCGAATTACAACGACCATTAGACCCGATACATGTTTGACAATTCTAATCAAAAATTGTCGATTTCGCATATTATGGCTGTTTTCATGAGTTATTTCCCACAGTTTTGGGGTTCCAGGGTGATTTACAACGACCCTAAGACCCGATACATGCTCGAGAGTTATGACCAAAAACAACTCGTCGTTTTTCACGTTTATGGCCATTTTCGTGAGCTATTGCACACTGTTTTGGTGCTCTTGGGGGATTTACAAGGATTCTAAGACCCGATATATGTTTGAGAGTTATGACCAAAAACTCATCGTTTTAGCGTTTTAGGGTCATTTTCATGAGTTATTCCGCACTATTTTGTTGCTCCACGGGGATTTGCATGGACCATTAGACCTGATGCATGTTTAAGGGGATAACCAACTATTCGTCGTTCTTCTGTTTTATGACCGTTTTCATGAGCTATTCCACAGTTCTAGGGTTTTAGGGCGAATAACAACGACCATTAGACCCGATACATGTTTGACAATTTGAACCAAAAAATTGTCGATTTCACATATTATGGCCATTTTCATGAGTTATTGCCCACCGTTTTAGGGTTCGAGGGTGATATACAACAACCCTAAGACCCGATACATGTTTGAGAGTTATGAACAAAAACAACGCGTCGGTTTCACGTTTTATGGCCGTTTTCGTGAGCTATTGCACACTATTTTGGCGCTCTTGGGGGATTTACAACGATCCTAAGACCCGATACATGTTTGAGAGTTATGATCAAAAACTCATCGTTTTCGGTCTTTGAGGGTCAATTTCATGAGTTATTCCACACTGTTGTGTTGCTCCACGGGGATTTTCATGGACCATTAGACCCGATGCATGTTTAAGGGGATGACCAACAATTGGTCGTTCTTGTGTTTTATGACCGTTTTCATGAGCTATTCCACAGTTCTGGGGTTTCAGGGCGAATTACAACGACCATTAGACCCGATACATGTTTGACAATTTTAACCAAAAAATTGTCGATTTCGCATATTTTGGCTGTTTTCATGAGTTATTTCCGACAGTTTCGGGGTTCCAGCGTGATTTACAACGACCCTAAGACCCGATACATGCTCGAGAGTTATGACCAAAAACAACTCGTCATTTTTCACGTTTTATGGCCATTTTCGTGAGCTATTGCACACTGTTTTGGCGCCCTTAGGGGATTTACAAGGATCCTAAGACCCGATATATGTTTGAGAGTTATGACCAAAAACTCATCATTTTCGCGTTTTAGGGTCATTTTCATGAGTTATTCCACACTATTTTGTTGCTCCACGGGGATTTGCATGGACCATTAGACCTGATGCATGTTTAAGGGGATAACCAACTATTCGTCGTTCTTCTGTTTTATGACCGTTTTCATGAGCTATTCCACAGTTCTAGGGTTTTAGGGCGAATAACAACGACCATTAGACCCGATACATGTTTCACAATTTGGACCAAAAAATTGTCGATTTCGCATATTATGGTCGTTTTCATGAGTTATTGCCCACCGTTTTAGGGTTCCAGGGTGATTTACAACGACCCTAAGACCGATACATGTTTGAGAGTTATGACCAAAAACAACGCGTCATTTTCACGTTTTATGGCCGTTTTCGTGAGCTATTGCACACTGTTTTGGCGCTCTTGGGGGATTTACAACGATCCTATGTCCCGATACATGTTTGAGAGTTATGACCAAAAACTCATCGTTTTCGCGTTTTAGGGTCATTTTCATGAGTTTTCCCACACGGGTTTGGTGCTCCACGGGGATTTGCATGAACCATTAGACCCGATGCATGTTTAAGGCGATGACCAACAATTCATCGTTCTTGTGTTTTATGACCGTTTTCATGAGCTATTCCATAGTTCTAGGGTTTCAGGGTGAATTACAACGACCATTAGACCAGATACATGTTTCACAATTTTAACCAAAAAATTGTCGATTTCGCATATTATGGCCATTTTCATGAGTTATTGCCCACAGTTTTGGGGTTCTAGGGTGATTTACAACGACCCTAAGACCCGATACATGTTTGAGAGTTATGAACAAAAACTCGTCGTTGTTCATGTTTTATGGCCGTTTTCGTTTGCTATTGCACACTGTTTTGGCGCTCTTGGGGGATTTACAATGATCCTAAGACCCGATACATGTTTGAGAGTTATGACCAAAAACTCACGTTTTAGGGTCATTTTCATGAGTTATTACACACTGTTTTTGTGCTCCACGGGGATTAGCATGGACCATTAGACCCGATGCATGTTTAAGGGGATGAGCAACAATTCGTCGTTCTTGTGTTTTATGACCGTTTTCATGAGCTATTCCACAGTTCTAGGGTTTCAGGGAGAATTACACCGACCATTAGACTCGATACGTGTTTGACAATTTTAACCAAAAAATTGTCGATTTCGCATATTATGGCCGTTTTCATGAGTTATTCCACACTGTTTTGGTGCTCCACGGGGATTTCCATGGACCATTAGACCCGATGCATGTTTAAGGGGATGACCAAAAACTCATCGTTTTCGCGTTTTAGGGTCATTTTCATGAGTTATTCCACACTATTTTGTTGCTCCACGGGGATTTTAATGGACCATTAGACCTGATGCATGTTTAAGGGGATAACCAACAATTCATCGTTCTTGTGTTTTATGACCGTTTTCATGAGCTATTCCACAGTTCTAGGGTTTTAGGGCGAATAACAACGACAATTAAACCCGATACATGTTTGACAATTTGAACCAAAAAATTGTCGATTTCGCATATTATGGCCGTTTTCATGAGTTATTGCCCACAGTTTTGGGGTTCCAGGGTGATTTACAACGACCCTAAGACCCGATACATGTTTGAGAGTTATGACCAAAAACAACTCATCGTTTTTCACGTTTTATGGCCGTTTTCGTGAGCTATTGCACACTGTTTTGGCGCTCTTGGGGGATTTACAACGATCCTATGTCCCGATACATGTTTGAGAGTTATGACCAAAAACTCATCGTTTTCGCGTTTTAGGGTCATTTTCATGAGTTTTCCCACACGGGTTTGGTGCTCCACGGGGATTTGCATGGACCATTAGACCCGATGCATGTTTAAGGGTGTGAGATCCAGGCACATGGCTTAATAGGATTGATAGGATACCCATATCAACAAGTTGCAACTTCTTTTCCGGAAGCTCATTCGAAAAGAACTCTAAGGTTAAGCGTGCTTGGCCTAGAGCAATTCTAGGATGGGTGACAGACCGGGAAGTAGGTAACCGGGTGCGCACGAGTGAGGACAAAGTGCGCAGAAAAGACTAGTGTTGGTCTGTGGGGCTAATCTAGATATCCTATTAAGCTGCCAGGAGTGACACCCCCCGGGCCCAGGAGTGGACGGGGTGTTACAAGTGGTATCAGAGCTCAGAGTTGCGATACCCCACAAGTCCAGCCTATAGGATAACCTAGCTAACGAACGATCTAGAGTGTCAAAACTATTTTGCAAAATCGGTTGGATAGATCTGATTAGGTCTGTTTTACTCCTTACACCTCTACTATTCTCCTCTTACCTCCGCATGTTTTGAATCTGCTCTCTTACCTTCTTCTAGTCCAGGATTTCTCGTGGGTGGGTTTTCCGTCATACCTTCAGGGTTTCGCTTCCTCTTTTGGCAACTGTGTTTCTATCTCCAGACTTCATGCTATCTGAGTGATCCTTTATCTGAGGTACCATTCTTTGTTCCTTGTTTTTGCCTTCCGGTGTTTTCTGACGCGACGACATCGTCTACGCCAGATCTGATGCAGAGTCTGCATCACTCATTTGTTTCCGACCCTCGTTTGTCGAGATCTTCAGTCTAATTCCGAGAGTTGGTTGCATAGTTCTCCTATTTGTGTGCAAAGTAATGCTTTGAGTGCGGGATGGAGTAGCTACCATACCACTACTCTTATCATTCTCTTTGTACATTGAATCGGTGGATCTAGCAATTTTACTCCGTCCACGGAAGTTAGAGGTTGCTTTATTTGTTGATACCTCTATCTTCGCCTTTTTGTTCCCGGAGTGTTCTCTCGACGATCACGGACAACGACCTCTTGTTAGTGGTGTCACGAGGTTCTACCCGAAGCGAGAAGGTTCAGGTCGCCGACCTTCTTCCCGGTACCATGAGGCGGATCTCGAGGGCGAGATCCATTGTTAGTGGTGTCGAATTGTGGCGCCCCGCCAAAACCACTACTAGAAAATCGCGTTGTTTTTGTGCATTGCATCGTCATGACCACATGCTCATGTCATCATGCCACATTGCATTTGAGCATCGTCATCATCATGCATGGTTGGTTTAAAAACTATTTTCGAAAAGTCTGGTTTTGTTTTCTAAACGCCTCGTCTTTATTCAAATACCAAACCCGTGTCTCCGAATTATTTTGTTTCGTCTACCAACGGTTTTCAAAAGCCCCGTTTTAAATAATAAAATTATTTCTTTTATTTTTAGGAGGCAGCCCGCCAGGCCCGAAAGACCGGCCGGCCACCTCCAACCCCTAAACTAAAACCTAAACTAAATCCCAAACCCTTTCTACCATATAACCTACCCAACCTATCCTACCCAGCCCCACCATCTCACCTACACCAATCGGTGCTTGCCACCTCACACCCTCCACATCACCTCAACCAACCCCGGGTCGCCACCTCCACTTCATCTCTCCTCCTGGCCCCACCTCTCACCTGCCGTTCCTGCACCAACCCCCGCTCTCCTTTACGCCTCCTTTTCCCCTGGCCGAGCCCACCTACCACGCAAGCGCCGTCCTCTCCCGCCCGCGTGGGCCCCACCCTCCTGGGATGGACAGCCACGCCCGGCCCCACACCACCTGGTCCACCCGCCCGACAGCCCCGGCCCCACCCGTAGACCCCCGCTCGCCCCACCCCCACCTCGCGTCTCTCCCTCCCTCTCCTCGATTCTCGCCTCCACCGACGTGGTTCCCCATGCGGCCTCGCCCCACCAACCGCGCCGCTCCCCACCGCTCGCCTCTCCTTCCTCCATCGCCACCTACCGCACCGCGGCCCTCCCCTTCATCTCCAACCACCGCCGCCGCTCGGCTTCCCTCCAAGTCCGGTCGTTGCCTCTTCGCCGTCCCTCTCACCGGCTCTCCCCGCGCCTCTCTGCTCCCCGTCGACCGGCCGCCGCCCTCTCCGGTCGCCTCCCTCCTGGACCGCCGCCATCCTCCGTCGTGCCGCCGCCGGCCCCGCAAGCGCATCCCGAGCCCGTCGGCCTCGCCCCCTCCCCATGGAGCTCGAGTCCCCGAGCCCCTCCGCTGCCCAGCTCCACGGGTCCCGCCGCCCCGGTCGCCTCCACCGCTTGGCCGCTGCATCCCCGCCACCGAGCGCCTCTCGCCGACCACCGCCTTCCCGCCTCCTCTGGCGAACCCGCCCCCTGCCTCCTCTGCCTCCCTGTGGCCACCTCCCCGTCGACCCTAGCTGGCCGCCGTCCCGGCAACCGTGCTTGCCTCTGCCGCGTCCAGCGCTGCCGCTTCCGGCGCCTCCTTCCCCATGCCGACCCGCGTCAGGGCCGCCTCCTCCCGGACCACGCGCCATGTTCTGTTCCATCGATGCAACCAAGTGCCTATTTGCTGTTAGGTAGCTGTGGTTGCTATTGCATGGTTGGCTATTTTGTCTAGCTTTTTGTGTGCTTGGCAATGTATCTGATAAATTCTCGTCCGGTGTGCTGCTACTCAGGTCCTCCACGACAAGTTTTGGTATAGTTAAAGCCCGGTTCCGATAATCCAAGACGACACTAGATGATTGCATGGTACCGATAAGACCTACCCCTCGAGTGAAGACACGAACCCAAAGAAGACTGGACGCCAAGACCGCCCACACAGAGACCGACCCATCGGAACGCCAACTCCTCCGACCTCGAACCCGAAGGACTTCTTCATGGAATGCCGAGGCCACTTCACGGAAACACAAGACCCCCGTTCCCGGATGCGAAGGTCGAGACCGAACCAAACCCCTCGGGACGACAAGTTCTTCTCGGAGTCCGAAGACCGATCCCGCCAAGACCGTCGAACCCCGGACCCCTAGATCTTCGGAACCACATGTGATTCCCTTTTCCAAGACCCCTATTTTTTATGATAAATGATATATACCTGCTGCATATTGTGTGGTTTGGGGGCATTATATTGATTCACCTAAATTAAATATGGAGTGTTTATGCGGGATATCTTTGTCTTTTTCTGGACTCCATTTAAGTCTGTGTAGCGAACCGATGCCATGTTATGCCATGTTAAGACAACATTTAAATTGCGGGGGTTCTAAATAACTTGAACCGTTTAATTACATGTCGGGACCCCAGTTCCGCTTAATACTGCCTAATTGCACTGCATATGCATCATACCATAAGCATGCCAGATCTTCTACCGTAGTATTAAATATTGCATCTGGTGTTTCTTCTAGTGTTTTCTTCTTCGCGGATTAGGCCGATGAGTGGATGCGAGTATCGAAAAGTTCTCCGGATATGATCCGTCGGCAGTGTTTCCCAGGCGAGCATCTCTTCCCCTTTCTACCTATTTTGCATTCATAGTCTTTACTTCCTCCTATTGATCTATTGCTATCCGTGTCGTGATGCTTTAGTGTTCCATACCAGATATATTCCTTGCAGCCGTTATATTGCCTTGGACACCTCCTATTACCCGTTGCTTGATAGACAGCTGGCCCTGCGAGTCGTAGTTGCTTGCTCAGGTGTTGCCTCGCGTCGTCGATGTTCCACAGTTCTTTGGCGGTTGGGAAATGTTTAATGGTGGTGTTGATCATGTTTCTAATTATAGTTTATTAATTAATGTTGATAGTAGTTTAATGCAGAGGCACCGGTGGGTAATAGCAATTATTTGGTTTTTAACCGCCCACTTGTGTCCACCTAGGACCCGAGTTCTTGACACCTGTTCCGAGATCGAGCGCGCTAACCACAGGTGGGGCGTGTGGGCACCCCCATCGGCTTACTACCTGATTTCAAAGTATTGTACCGAGGGCCACAAGTAGGTTGGGGCTTTATTACTATTCTGTACTTATGCCATGCCTTACTGCTTTATTTAAGATTGTGCGTGGAGCACCTGTACTGTTTAGGATGTGGAATGTTTTCACGGTATCGACAAGCCCAGTCACACTTTCGGGTTCCCAGTCGTTTACAGCCATTGGCACAAACCCTGGGTCCGTTCCGGAGCCGGCCGACTTCGTTGCGGGTAGCTTAGTGGGGTGGCCCCCATGTACTTGCTTTGGATCTGGGAAACGTCATGACTTAGGCCCCGCCGACATACCGATGGGTGTATGTTAATTGATCTGGCAAAAAGGGTCGAAGTGCGTGTGGATACTTTGGTGCACCCCTGCAGGGTTAAATCTTTTCGAAAAGCCGTGTCCGCGGTTATGGACGACTTGGAGCACAATTTCTCGACCATAGACAACTATAACTAAAGTTTACTGTTATAATCTAACCTGTATCCGAGATGAATAGCAAGTTGGATAACTGCCATTAAAATATTAAATAAATCTGCCAACCGTGTGAGTTTCCTCGGCTTGACTTCCTCGTTAGGTCTCGAGGGGGAATACTAGGATGGGTATGTTGGGTGTTAGTATCAGGTTGGATCCGAATAGGTCTTCCTTATCCCTCTCTTATAGCCGCCAGTATTACAGAGTCTCTATAGGTTGTTTCATGTCGCTGCGCTGCCGCTTCAGCCCACCATACCTATGCAGGCGAGAGCCGCCGAATTCTAGCCTCGCCATGTGCTGGCGTCAGTACTGACGCTCCTCTTTTTCCTTTGCCCTTTGTCGGCACCCCTTTTGTTTAGCAGGTTTGAGATCGACGTCATTAGCAGGGTTACCCTTCCGGCTTGGCCTGGGCAGGGTTATGGACGCCATTGGTTATTCTTCAGGGCTATTAGCCCCATTTGCCTCTTGTCCGTAGTCAGACGTTGTATCGTTTTCAAGGTGATTTGGATATTTGTATATTATATCTGTATCATGGAGTCGCTAATGTATATATATGTTCTGTGGGTCCCATCGAGGACTGTGGTGTAATGGTATTACTTCGTTTTCCACCCACACGAAAGTGCCTGGTGGGCGTCCTTGAATCGTTTCTATGCGGGTTTAGCGGAAAGGGCTAAAACTTGCATAGGGCCGATTTGAGGGTGTTACAAAGGTGTGGTCACTCAATTGTTTGACGGCTGCGACAACAGGGATACCCATCTGAATGTAACGCCTAGGGCCCTAGAGATGAAGGCGAAACACAAAATGACCGACGAATGCTTCGACGACAACATTGGATTCTGGCACGATATTCTTCCCAAGAAGGGGAACACATGTCTGACTAGTATCACTGAGGCTAAGAAAGTCGCGTGCCCTCTCAGTCTACCGCACGTGAAATACCATGTCTGCATAAATGATTTCATCATCTACCGGGGCGAGGACACGGAGGAGACCACGTGTCCGGTGTGCAAGACCTCTCGATACAAGAGAGGGACCAAGAAAGCTCCTAGAAAGGTGGTGTGGTACTTTCCTCTAACTCCTCATCTGCAGCGGTATTTCACGGACCCTGAGGAAGCATAGCTCATGCATTGGCACACGGAAAGAAAGAGGCCGGAAGACGATGATCTGGAGAAGGAGGAAATGCTGTGGCACCCTTCGGATGCTTGCCAATGGAAGGTGTTGGACCTCCAATATTACCAACATTTCAGGAAAGAGTCAAGGAACCTCAGGCTAGGCGTGATCACCGATGGACTCAATCCGTTCAAAAGCCAGAGCAGCACACACATCACCTGGCCCGTGTTTGTATGGATCTACAACCTCCCCCTGGTTGTGCATGCAGAAGAAGTACGTAACCATGAGTATGCTGGTTCAAGGGCCAAAACAACCCAGTACAGACATCAATATGTATCTCATGCTGTTGAAAGAGGAGATGGCCACGTTATGGGAAGAAGGAGCCCGTGCGTGAGACGCCTCGAGACATTAATACTTTGCCATGAGAACGGCGGTGATCACGACGGTGCAACACTATCCCGATTACGGATACTTCTCAGGGTAGGTGGTCCAAGGATTCTATGGGTGCGTTAGGTGCAAGGATAATACAATGTACCGCCAGCTACAGAGAGATCCAGGGTCTGGGAAAACCGTGTTCCTTGGGGCTCAGAGGTGGCTTCCTAGGAATCATGCCTGGTGAAAGCTATGAGATCTGTTTGATGGGACGCTCGAGCTCCGAGGAATCCCGGACCAGAGGAGCGGCACGGAAATCTACGAGATGTTGAATAACTGGAAGGAATGCCCTACACCGAGAAAGACCCAGAAGAAGCCAGAGCCGCTGCTGAAGGTATGGAAGGCAAGGTCTGTTTTTTGGGACTTGCCATACTAGAAGATCCTTCGAGTGCCTCATAGCCTCGATCTCATGCATATCACGAAGAACGTGCGCGAGAGTCTACTTGCCACCCTCCTTAACACCGACAAGACCAAAGATGGGCCGAAGGCAAAGAATGACTTGAAGCATATGGGCATCAGGGATGAACTTCAACCACCACCTAGCGATGACGAGGAGGAGGACAAGGAGGAGGAGACAGAAACACAGAATAGTCATTGTCGCAAGGGCAAAAAGCAGGTCAAGAAGGGCGAGGTCAAGCTCAAGGCCTCATGCTTCACTCTCAGTAAGAAGGAGGCCATACAGTTTATGAATTGCCTCCTCAGAGTCAAATTTCCAAACGGCTACGCGGGGAAGATAAGCAGATGGCTAGACGAGGCGAAGTAGCGCTTCAGCGCGATGAAGTCTCACGATGTCACCGTGCTGATGACGCATGTACTCCTGGTCGCGATCTGAGGTATAATGGACAAGCATGTCTGTGAAACATTGTTTGGCCTCTGCAACTTTTTCAACGTCATCTCTTGGAAGTCGATAGGCATTAAGCAGCTCACGAGGTGCACTTTGCAATATGCGCCTCGCATAAGCTGGTACCTAAAATGATTGAGGGCCTTCTCGATTCCCCTTTATTTCTCTCGATCTGTAACCTTTGTCGTGTTGTCCGCTTCCGATTCCTGCCGCCGTCCGCTTCCTATCGTCGTTCGCGCCTACAGTAGCCCACTGTCCACTTTTGTCGAGGTGAGCCCTGACCCCCTTCCCCTCTCCCTCCCCTTCCCCTCCCCTTCTTCCGTCTCCCTGACATCTCGGTGACCAGCCACAGGGAGAAGGAGCCCACCGCTCGCGACCCGCCCGCCCCATGAAGGAGGAGCCCGCCACCGCCCCATGGAGGAGGAGCTGCTGCCCGTGCTGGAAGACGTGCTGCCCCGTTGAGCACCGTCATCCTCGCCGAGCACCCCAAGGTGAGTGTCGCTCCACCCTCTCCCTTCCCGATAGAACTAGGATTGTTGATCTTACTGAAATCAGTACCGATTTAGCTTCACTGGACTGCCCTGAAAATGTTGTTAACCACATTTCACAATGGTTGTATGCCTCTGGAAAAAGATATCATTGCATCTGCTACATAGAGTAATCCATAACACATGCACATTAGGATCATCGATCTGATCTAATTGAGTTTGGTTCATTTGAGAAAAAGTAGTGGTTTAGCCAACTAATCAACGTGAGGTAAATTGGCAAGGTGTTCATAATGTCGTCATGGCCAGCCTTTGTGGATATTTCAGATCAAATAAGGAAAATAAAATGTGCACACTAGCTAGGTTCGCATCGGGTAAAACAACAAACACAACTAGATACTATTAGCTATACATGCTCACACCTCAACAGTGATACCATCAGGCAGTAGTATGGAATTGCAAAAAAAATCGACAATG
This sequence comes from Avena eriantha, assembly GCA_910589775.1. Lineage (NCBI taxonomy): Eukaryota > Viridiplantae > Streptophyta > Magnoliopsida > Poales > Poaceae > Avena > Avena eriantha. The sequence continues at coordinate 166,008,867 of OU342743.1, read as the reverse complement.
GTTACTAGCTTTCGTAGCTGTATGTCCATCACCACTAGCTAACAACTTGTTTCCAGCCGGCCATATCCAATAGCTGCAAAAAAACTACAACAAAAATGTAGCTACCATCAGGAAAAGTAAGACATGCTGCTAAAAAATGCCTTTGGAGCCTGAGTTACACAGGCAGCTGAAAAAAAACATAGAACAGAGGTAATGATGTATACTTTAAGTCTGAAAAGTCCTGATCTGAAATATGTCATATTATGGCCCACCTAAAAAGACCAAATCTGACAAATTTGAAGGTGCACTATTCCCACACCAGATCTCTAATTTTGTCTTTTAGATGCTTCATCCCATTAATTATTACTTAACTCCTGCACATGCTTCAGATTATATTCTGTACTTGTAGTTATAGCAAGTTTATGGCAGCAAGTTATAGCAAGTTGTTTATGGCAGCAAGTTATGGTAAAGTTATGTTTATGGCGGCAAGTTGTTTATGGAAGCAAGTGTATCGCTGTGCTTGTTTATGGCAGCAAGTTATGGCAAGTTGTTTATGGCTTTGTTTGTGCCTATTTAGGATTTTTTGTGCAGGTTTTTGTTTTTCAGTTGCCAATGTTTCGCCGGAATGTTGATTCATTTCCGTTCCAGTGAATTTCTGGCACTCCTAGACATTGAAAATTAGCAAAGGTTATGCCGAAATTTTCTGTGAATTTTTGTGCTTATTAGTTCCGTTTATTTGTGTGTTTAGAAATGTCGGCGGAACCGGGCCCTTCTAGCAAGAATCCCTTTTGGGAGCAGCAGGCGGAGATGGAATCCCTAGAGGACCCGGAATTCGTTCCGCGGGACGACGAGATGGAGGCGGACGAGGATACCTCATCGGGCGATGAGGAGATGGGGGACGCCGATGGTGACGCCACGACCACTGATGGCAGCGGTGAAGCTACTAATGACAGTGGTAGCACATCGAAGAAGGCCCGGAAGGATCGGACCCCGATCGTGGTCGACATTAAAAGGTCCATCATCACAAATGTGAGCGCTAAATGTGTGCCTTTGGAGCCGATAGATTTTGTCGTGGGTTATTCAAACCAGCTCGTGACACTCCTCCGGAACACTGTCACGATCAACACGGAGAACCTGAAGGCCGAAGAGAACAAGAGTTTCCTCATCCAGCTCTTCCGGAAGCTGCACACAAGATACGCGTTCCCGGGTGATGAGGAACACAAGTACAATAATGACAATCTCAAAGGGAATCCGGTGAACAAGTACACCCTCAAGAAGATGACCAAGGCCTTGTCGAATTGGAAGGTCCGGGTGAAGAAGCTAATTTTCGAGGATAAGCTAAGTTATTCGGAGGTCGTCAAGAAGGAGCCTCTGGTCAAGGAAGAAGACTTCAAGGTATTCAAGGCCAGATGTGAATCTTCCATGGGCAAGGTCAAGAGTCTGTACTTCAAGGAGTTTTACGAGATGAACATTGGTACCCACCATCTCGGCTCTGGCGGTTATAGAGATATGATTTCCAAATGGGAGAAGGAGGACGCCGACGCTCGTGCAAAGGGGTTGACACCTCCCTTTGACGACATAAAGGAGAAGTTGGCAAAGAACTTTGTCAGGGACCAGTTTGCCAAGCCGAAAGGGAGTTCTGATTATTCCTCGGAGCCCACCGGCCCCTTCACTACAAAGGTGATGGATTTCATGAGAAAATATGTAAGTAGTTTGCATGCATGTCGATTAATTGCGTCCATGATCAATCAATGAAGTCCAGTTTTCTGATCAAATGCTTTGTATTCCTTGTGCGTAGGACGAGGAGTGTAGGAGCTCCTCATCCTAGGGGTCGGCGCCTGTCACCAAGTGGGACACCACTTTTAACAGCGTGCTGAACCAGACCAAGAATGTCGAGCCCCTGGCGGTCCCGTTGTCGGCTAGTCATGTGGTCGGCTTTGGCGGCATAACATGGTTCGAGTACTATGGCACCTCGGAGCGGAAGGGCAAGAAGTCCGAAAACGCTGAGGTAAGAAACCTAAGGGAATAGGTGGAAGCCTTTCCCAATATAGTCCAAGATGTCATGAACCAGGCTGTGTCGGCTGCCGAGACAAAGTTCCAAGAATGATTTCATACACAAGTCCAGGCACAAGTCTAGTCACAAGTGAACGAGAAGCTCAAAAGCATCTTTCCTGCCTACATGGAAAAGTACATCAAGTGGCAGAAGGGTAGTAAACGAGGGCCACCACCGGTTCCCAACCTCGACAGCGCACAGTCAGATAATGTGGCGCGGCCAGAGGTGCTGGTGACTCCTCCAGCAGGGCCGGTGGTGTTGGAGAATCCTCCAGCTCCGGAGCTTAACTTGCCCGCTGAGGCGAAGGCGCCGGACCGCACCACCGTGCAATCAGGCAGCCACTCAACCACTTGCGTGCTCAAGCCTTCTGACGGCGGTGCCTCGACATTGGCTGAGTTCGACGCCCTCAAGGTAACTAACTAATTAAAGTGAGAGTTGGGAGGCTTAACCACACCGATGGCTTGATCTCCGTTTTACTAACGCCAGGCCTACATGTCTTTCACAGGGAGACACTCCTTGCACTCTAATGCACTGGGTGGGCGGCCAGTTGAAGGATGTTGCCAAGGGTACTATCGTTCAATCAGAGAACTGCACAATGCACAATGTCACAATGCCACCCGACATGACGAGGGTCAGATACAGTATGGTGGTTCCAGGCTACGAGCAAGTGGAACCTCCCTCTCAACCTTAAGGATGGGATGATGAGGAGACGGCGGTGGTCCTCAATACCGGTTTTCGCTACTTGTACTTATGGCCGAAGAGCCAGATCCGTTTGGGGATGGAGGACCAGCTCAACATCACCCCAGAGGCAGCACAGCCAGCACATGATGAAGACTTCGAGATGGCAGACTTGGACAATATGGCACAGAATCCCTATGACGATGATGGAGAAATTGACCTGAACTTCGATGACCAAATCATTAAAACAAGCTTTTTAGATTGGTATGAGCCGACACCATCAGGCACACATCAAGTTGTCGATACTCAACCAGCACCGGCGAAATCCCCTTTCCAGGTGCGTCTCTTCCCAACTAGTCAAGAGACGCGACCACCCGCCCCGTTCACCGAGCCTCCGAGGCCAGTAGTTCCTTTGATCAGCCCCAACACCCTCCATAACATGATCAGTGAGGCGAATGCGGTGGCCGACGCCGCAAAGGGCAGGAAGCAGGGTCGCAAAAGGAAGCATAAGGGTGACCGGGGCAAGGATCCAAATCTTGTTCTCTAGGCTCAGGACGGCCCTACGAGGCAAGACAGGAATCAACAGCACGTGGCAGGTGCACCAATGATGTGCAACTCGTTGCTCGAGGATGTAGGCTCGCAAATGCTCAATCTTCATTATTAGTTGTCTCACAATTGAGGAGCACTCATTCGCGAGAACGATCAGTCGTACCTCGTCTTCAAGGCTAAGATGCCTTCTCATGTGTCGTGCTTCATTAGTGTACCTCCCGGGGATATCTTCTACGTGCGGCATACCGACATCTTCGACATGTTGAACGGGTTCCGGCTGCACAATACCCTGGTTCGGCTATTCTCCCTCAATATGCCATGCATATCACTAGAGACAAGATCCCTGGCATCAAGATAGTGGATCCCTACTTCATGCGTGACGTCATCCTGAAATATGCTGAGGACATAGCGTTGGCGACCGACTACCTCTCAACCTTCCTGCAAACATACTCGAACAAGGATGTGATTCTCCTTCCCTACCATCCCATCACAGAGGGTGATCGTCTAGGCTACGTGCTCATATGCTTGAAATTGAAACGCTCAACAGCCGTGTACCTCGACTCAAACAGTGTGATCTGAAAAAACTACACCAATATAAAGAAAATTCTTGATGGTGCTCTCACCGGCTACGTCGCAGCGGGATGCGTCAAACCGGCAATGCCACATGTGGAGTTCAACACGCACGTGTTTCGCCATGTTATGCAGTTTGCTTGCATCAAGAAGCCGTCTGGCAGCGGGAAGGATGCCTTCTACGGCCTTTACCACATGAAGGCGTTCTTTAATAACATGGAGAGCAAAACGCTGCCATCTACTGACCTTGTGAGATGGGATGAAAGGCTTGCATGCATACATGATTGCAACCTCAGGCAACACTTCTTCGATATCTAGGAGGAGATCACGACAATCGTGCACCAGGGAGTCATGAAATCCGGGGCACCTTCTACGGTGGCTATGCACCGCCCAACAGGGAGATAGACGAACACTTAGCATAGAAGGGTGACGGCAAGACGTTCATGCAGATGGCGAAAACTTGCTCGGGCTTCATCAATGCCCCCCAAAGCCGACTGAATAACCGAAGAAGTCTTGATGATTGCATTGCCTGGGTAGCTAGCTGTTAGTTCTGAACTCGTGTTGTAACCTCTTATCACTATGTTAAACTTGCGTAGAAAAACCTCTAGAGTATGTTTCATCAACCGTTGAACTTGATTGTGAGCGACACTAGGTAGTTATTTGTGTTATTAACTATTTTAAGTGCTTATTGCTTTTCATTCGTTATTTCCACCCTACTTCTTGTGGTTTTCTTTCTTTGTCTTTCTTCGAAATGCCGATGATTAAAACGTGTTGTGGCGTCATGTGTGTGACCATGCCGTTAATGGATCTGGTGTGCCAAGTAGACTAGAGGTTTGTGCATATACTGTACTTGCCACCCCAGATCCATTAGCGGCATTGTCATTTTCTGTGCCCAACCTAAGTATGAGGCAAGTAGACTTGTAACAATGTCGCCAAAGTTAATACTATTTCATTTTGTAGCCCCAAAGTCAAAAGAGGAAAAATATTTTTGAGGTTCATATACATAAGACATAATATGTTCAGCGGTAAGCCAAGGAAAGGATTCTAGGTCCATGTGTCAACGACTCCTTTCGACACACCAAACTCGAAATGAGTCGTTGTAGTGGAGACCGAATCCTTTCCTTGCTTTATCGCTGGACATATCATGCCCATGCTATATGAATCGTGGAAGTATTTCTCTTCTTTTGTCTTTGGCGATACGAATTGATTAGATAGCGTGAATTAAATTAAATGGTGAATTATGTTGTTTCAAATACCTCATTGTAGCCCCAAAGTCGAAAGGAAAGACATTACTTCACTATTCATATAGCATTGGTGACATTGTTACATGAATCGTGGAATGATTTCTTTCCTTTCGTATTTGGCGATACAATGAAATGATAAACTATTTTATCTCGTAGCCCCAAAATCGAAGGGGACAAATATTTTCGAGATTCATATACATAAGACATAATATGTTTAGTGGTAAGCCCAGGAAAGGATTCTGGGTCAACAGCAACGAATCCTTTCGACACACCAAACTCGAAATGAGTCGTTGCCGTGTAGACCAAATCCTTTCCTGGCTTTACCACTGGACATATCATGCCCATGCTATATGAATCATGGAAGTATTTCTCTTCTTTTGTCTTTGGCGATACGAATATATTAGATAGCATGAATTAAATGAAATGGTGAAGTATTTAGTTTCAAATATGTCATTGTAGCCCCAAATTTGAAAGGAAGAAAGACATTACTTCACTATTCGTATAGCATTGGCGACATTGTTATATGAATCGTGGAATGGTTTCTTTCCTTTCGTCTTTGGTGATATAATGAAATGATAAACTATTTCATCTCGTAGCCCCAAAGTCAAAAGAAGACAAATATATTTTAGATTCATATACATAATACATAATATGTTCAATGGTAAGGCAAGGAAAGGATTATGGGTCTACGACAACGGCTCCTTTCGACACACCAAACTCGAAATGAGTTGTTGTCGTGGAGACCGAATCCTTTCCTTGCTTTACCATTGGACATAACATGCCTATGCTATATGAATCGTGGAAGTATTTCTCTTCTTTTGTCTTTGGCGATACGAATAGTATGAGGCATGAATCCAAGTGATTCTTGGTTTTCTTTTTTTGGTCTTTCTTCGAAATGTTGATGATTAGAACATGTTGTGGCATCATGTGTATGACTATGCTGCTGTTTGATCTAGTGTGCCAAGTAGACTAGTAATTTGGGCATATACTCTACTTGTCGCATGAGATCAAACAACGAGCATTGTTATTTCCGTGCCCAACCTAAGTATGAGGCACTAATGCAAGTCATCCTTGGTTTGATTTTTTTGGTCTTTCTTTGAAATGCCAATGATTAGAACGTGTTTTCTTACATCTTGTTGCACCCATATATATATGCATGGTCTTCTTGTGAACTGCTATTGCTTTCCACTAACATAGATAATATCATCTATCTTGTGTACAGGAGATGGCGAAGAAGTGCTATGTCGTGTACGTCGATAAGGTTCCAAGTGTGTACGAAGAGTGGGAAGACTGCCAGAAGCAAGTGAATGAATTCTCGGGCAACAACTACGAAGGCTACAAGACTAGAGAGGTGGCAGAAGAGAAGTAGAGGAGGCACGGGAGGAAGAAGTGGAGGAACTTCCTCGTGATCACCACCTTGTTTCTCTTCATGGTAGGCTATGTGCTCTACTTCATCTAGCTAGAGCTCCATCGTTGTAATGTGATTGTGAACTTGTATACTCTCGGAGATGTGAACTTGTGGCACAAACACTTGGTGTAGTGTGAAAACATGGCACTTGTTGATTCTAGGTTATGTATGAACTCGTATGTCGCGATTGATGTGTAATGTACTTGTATTCATGTTGGTTCTATAATCCTTTGGCCAATTGCAAGTTTCTGGAAAATTCTATGTTGTTTATACTATATTCTGGTCTGTATTGTATATTTGAATACCTATATACTGTTTTGTATATTTGAAAACTGTTGTAGGACTTGAATTTCTAAAAATACTATAGGAGGCGCATATAGGGTACTATAGGATGCACATATTATATCAACATGCGAGGCGCATTGTAAAACATATGCGAGGCGCATATGATATGCGCCTCCTATACTTCATATACGCGAGGCGTATATACAGATATGCGCGTCGCGTATGTGAAGTATAGGAGGCGCATATCATATGTGCCTCACATAATAAATAGTGGAGGCGCGGCGCTAGAGGCGCATACGATATGCACCTCGAATAGACTTTCTGGTGCGCCTTGGGTAGTGTTTTTCCTAGTAGTGACTTGTGACACTTCATTTGTATAATTTGCCATTTATTATGGTATATGCTTTTTCCCTTCTCCGAACTTGTCTGGCAAGGAGCTCCTCACTTGGCAAAGTCCTATCTTTAGAGAAGCAAAAAATTGATTGTGCCCAATCTAGCACAACATGGGCTGGGAAAATTACTTCATCAATTTCCATTAGATCAACCAACATAACTTCTGTCGGGTTAAGCTAAATAGTTCCTGAGTTTTGCGAGGTAGTCCCCGGGTTTACCGAGGTAGTCCCCGGGTTTGCCGAGGTAGTCCCCGGGTTTGCCGATATACTCCCCCAATTTATATCTATTGGGACAACCTCTGACCCTAGATTGGTCGGGATATGGATTGACTCGGATTCTAGTGATGGATTGACAGATGGTTTTCTGAGGTGTTCAAGAGCTATGTCTGGCGGGATAACTGCATAGATGAACCAAGTTTGGATAACACATCCGTTGCATCATTTCTAGCCCGAGGTACATGATGGAATTCACATCCTTCGAAGTACCCACAGATTTTTTGAACGTGAAATCTGTACAAGGCCATATTTGCGTCCAAGGCATCCCATGATTCGAAACTTGCTGCACCACCGAATCCGAATCACCAAAGTATTGTACACGATGTATTCCAATCTCCTTTGCTACTTTCAAGCCATGCACAAGTGCCTCATATTCGGCAACATTATTTGATGCTCTAAAATGAATCTGCAGCACATACTTCAACTAGTCCTTCTTGGGCGAGGTAAGTACTATCCCGGTGCCTAACCCGGTTTTTAGTTTTGACCCGTCAAAGTGCATTCTCCAATAATTCAAGTCAGGCAAGGACAACTCATACTGCATTTCGGCCGAATCAATGAAAAAGATGGCCACCGCCTTAGACTTGATTGCATCTCTCCTATCATACTATGGAGCATATGGGGCTAACTCAATTGCCTACTCAGCAATTTGGCCGCTTGCGCCTGTTACCCATTATCTCGGATATTGGTTCTTTGCATATCACCTTTATGGGGTGTTCTTCAAGGTAATGCTTAAGCTTTTTGGCCACCATATAGACGCCATATGCCATCTTTTGATAATGGGGATAATTTTGCTTTGAGGCAGAAAGTACCTCACTTAGGAAATAAACTGGCCTCTACAACGATTTACCCTCTTCATCATGCTCCAACACTACCACGACACTTACAACTCGGTTAGTTGCTGCTATGTAGAGCAACATTGGCTCTTTGGATAATGGCGAAGCAAACACAGGTGCAGAGGCTAGTATCTTTTCTAACTCATGAAAAGCATCATTTGCCTGCAGTGTCCAGATGAACTTATCTAACTTTTTCATTAGCAAGTACAAAGGCAATGCCTTTTCTCCCAGCCGACTAATGAAATGACTCAACGATGCCAGGCAGCCAGTGAACTTCTGGACATCGTTGAGACACTTCGATAGTTCCATACGCTTAATAGATTGAACCTTAGTCAGATTAGCTTCGATACCTCGGCTAGATTCAAGGAAACCAAGTAATTTTCCAGTCGGGGCACCGAAGGTGAATTTTTACGGGTTAAGTTTCATTCAAAACCTTCTAAAGTCCCAAATGTTTGCTGGATATAATCTAAGAGAGTGTGACTCTCCTGGTTTTTATCACCACATCATCAGCATACACTTGGACATTTTTGCCAATTTGATCGTACAAGAATTTTTGCATGCACCTTTGATACGTTGCCCCTGTATTAAGTAAGCCGAACGACAAAGTATGATAGAAAATAAGCCTCGTAGGAGGTAATAATGATAGTTTTTATTTGATCAGCCGGGTTTAACGGTATCTGGTGGAAACCAGAGTACGCGTCTATAAATGATAAAAGCTCACAACCAATTGTCGAGTCAATGACTTGACCTATCATCGGCAAAGGAAATGGGTTCTTTGGACATGCCTTGTTCAAATTGGCGTACTCAATGCACATGCGCCACACTACTTCCACGTTCGGGTCATCTTTTTTTATTTTCTACCAGTACCGGATTAGACAGCCAATTTGGATGAAGTACCTCCATTATAAACCCGGCTGCAATGAGCCGAGCTATCTCATCCCCCATGATTTTTATCCTATCCTTGGTGAAGCACCGATGAGGTTGCTTCACCGGCCTAGCATTAGGCCTGACATGCAAAGAGTGCTCAGCCAGCTCCCTCAGAACACCTTGTAGATCTTGTGTGGACCAAGCAAAAATATCCCAATTCTCACGGAGGAAGCTGATGAGATCGCTTTTCTAGTTGTTATTCAGGCTTGCACCAATAGTGACAGTGCGCTCTAGGAACTGCCCATCAATTTGAACTTTCTTGGTGTCCTTAGTCGGCTGGAATGATACACTCACATTCGGATTACTCAGCGCCGACATATTCAGCTGAGTCGACTGAGCCAGTGTTACCACCTCCTGAATCCTCTTCTTCTCTTGTGCTATCACAAATGACTCGGCCAGATTTGATCTGGCTGAGGCACACTCCATTGAGCGCCTAAAGTCCCCAGCAACAGTGATGACCCCGTTGGGCCCTGACATCTTCAACTTTAAGTAATTTATGTGAGTATTGGCCATGAACTTGGAAATTGTCGGCATGCCGAGTAATGCATGATAGCATCTCTCTAGATCCACAACCTCAAACAACAAGTTTTCAGTCCTGCAATTATCTCTTGTGCCGAATAACACATCTATCCAGACTTTGCCAATTGGCTCACAGGACAAACCCGACACAATTCCATGGAAGGTGGTCTTAGTCGCCTGGAGCATGTTTTTCGAGATACCCAACTTGTGCATTGTGTCCTTGTACAGTATATTGATACTGGTGCCATTGTCAATGAGTACCTTTAAGAACTTCACATTTCTGTTCGTCCGGATAAACATCAGATCAAGCACTAGAGCATACGATTCAGGACTCGGCATGAGACTAGGATGATCCTTTATGCTCTAGGTGATCTCGTAATCTGACCAATACATATACTTTGGCACTGCCGGCATAATTGTGTTGACCTCCATGTGTCGCCTCTGCACACTTTGCCTGTCATTTTCCTCTATGATAAACACACAATAGCTCTGGTGATGCTCAATATACTCATTCCTGCCACATTGCTGGGGTTTCTATACTCCCCTTGGTTCTGGTCGTTCACATGATGCACTGCATCTCTTCTCTCTTGGTTCTCATACCTCGGTGATGGCGGAGGTAGGACTATCTAATGTGCATTTCCCCCTGTGAGCTGTGGCGGGTGATGTGATTGAGGCGGACACATGTCCCCCAGACCACGTTGCATCCACACGCACTGCCGAGTCGTGCGATTCGCTGGCTTACTCGGATTAGGAGTATGGAACTTGCTCGGCTGATCCAGCATGGACTCATAGGTATACTTCAGCCTTTCTTGCCGCTTCTTCTACTCATTGGTCCATGTTTTCTTACCATCACTTTTCTCTGTCCACTGTTGGCCCCTGTTCTTCTGTCGCTAGTTACTCCTAGATCCTAGTTGATCTTGGTTCACCGCAACAACATGATTCAAACCATACCGATAGTCTGGCCTCTCATCTCTCCTTTTACCTTGGAAATCATTTCACCGGGATGACCTAGCCCCGTCCCTAGAGTAGTACTCCTCATTCGGCTCAGCCAACATAACCAGGGGTTGGGTCAGAACTCCCAATGCATATGAATCTGCAATCTTGATTGTCTCAGCCAATGTAGTTGGCATATCCCTCTATAGCTTTTGCCATAGTACGCTTGCATGTCTACACCCTCGTGCGAACCACGCAATAGCTAGTGACTCAATCACTCCTTCACATTAATTCCACAGCATACACCACCGAGTCAAAAACTCTCGATCGGTCTCATTCGGACTTTTCTTACACATTGCCAAGTGTTGCGGCCTGTTCGGCTTCTTGTATGTACGGGTAAAGTTACTGATGAACATCTTGTCAAAATCCCTGCTGGAAGATTATTCAGCCAGACCCTTGCTGGTCCCTCTAGCATCTGAGGTACATACCTCGCCGCCCATCTGAGATTGCCATGTGCGATGTGCACAACTATGGAATAGTCAATCAACCAATCTTCTAGCTTGCTGCTACCATCATACGTCTTTGCCACCTGGCCAACTGAAAGTTCGACACATGTGGATCCCTCATAATTCGAGGTCCAAAACATGTAAGACCTAGAGGACCTTGCCCCTCCAACATTTCCGACATATAAATTCTATCTAGCTTCAACCTTGCATCATCCGACTGCAAGTTCCTGTTTCCCAGCCATGATCCCATGGCATTTCCCATCATGTGATGATCCGTCCTAGGAAACCTAGCATTGGCCATAACGAATAACCATCATTGTGTTTGTCATGTTCCTGGGGAGTGTATTAGTGTTGCGTAGTTGGCCCATCACTTTGCTCTTGCCGAGGTATGTACTGCTGCTAGTGCTGCTGAGGCGGATGTTGCCATGCTCCAGCCAAATTACGATGGCCAGCATTGCCACACCCAGCATTTCCTTCGCTCCCGTTTCCTTGGATGGGATTCTCTCGACCACCATTACCTCGTCTAGCACTTCCTCGATCAGCATTTCCCTATGATTCTTTGCCTTTCCCGGCCACTGCCAGGTCATATGGCACCATCTGCTTGTTCCTTCTGCCAGAGGTTACCACCTCATCTCCCCTTGGGCCAGCACCAGGTGAAGATGTTGCCTCGGCTGATCTTGCGGGAGCACCCTAGCCAATGAACAACACAGGAACCACCTGCTCTCGCTGGGTTAGTCCTGAGTATCTCCTCATTTTCCTGGTTCGTGATGTGCACCAACTCTATGACTCTCTGTTGCTACCTCTCCTGGGCCTCACCGGTCAAACCATCTAACTTGGTTGTTGTTGCATCTGCAGCCCTGAGGTTCTTTGCCGAGGTGCTATACCTCGGCAAGCCTGCATACATTGGGTTACCTGAATCTATTGGCCTTGGCATATATTATTTATCTATTTCATTGATGAGGTTCTTTCCTCTAATCTTTACACTATCCATATGAGTGGGACTAGTGTTAATCTTATTTTCCCTAGCATACTCACGCAACATGATGTTCAATGCCTGCTGAGCTACTACTATTTTCTTGGCTCCCTCTAACACTTTCTGCCGAGTTTCCTCCAGCTCGGCCTGTGCCTGAGACGGATCTACTATGGGAGATACTGTGTAGTCAAACTCTCTACAGCTTGCTGCAGTATGTTCCGCGGCCTCTCTAGCGCAGGAAACTTTGAGCGAGTTACCTTGGGAGTTGTTTCCCAATCCCCGGCCGGATCTTTGCTCATACCAGCATCTGGCGGGGTTATCATCACCTCGACACAGCTGGTGGGGCAAGCAATACGCTGGCCGCACAGAGAGAAGGTTCTCCCACCATGATGACTCGCTGTGGGTACGCGCAGGAGTCATTGATCCCGACATAGATCTTGTGTGCGCCGAAGTTGACGAAGAGAGTGTTGCATGGAGGTGGGTAGTTGCCAATGCTGCGCACGTTGTCGCTAACGAAGTCCAACGTATCAAATCGCTGAACCATCTCGGAGACGATGTGCTCCCTAGTTTCGATGAAGTTTCCTGTCCGTATGAACACACCAGCTAATGTTGCTACTAGCCCCACGGTAGGCACCAACTGTCGTGGTGGAGTCACGACAGATGCCATGGGTAGGATAAAGATGGGGCCAATGGACTCTAGTGGTATACAGGGAGGGATAGTGCGGTGGATCCGCACACGAAGAACACACAAACACAACACATGATATACCCAGGTTCGAGGCTCTCCTATGGAGATAAAACCCCTACTCCTGCACTAGATCTTATATTACAATATATAGTACAAGTGCTCCTCGAGCTGTATCTAAGAGAGGAAAAAGTTGAAGTTCTTCTACTCTCTTCTCACTCTAGGGTTTTCCCGTAGTGAAAATGGACCCACCCTCTCCTTGGAGGCCCTGGCTCACCTTATATAGGGGTGTCTAGATTACATCTAGGGCATACGTGGCCCGGATATTCCATGAAGATGATTGTCTTGACATAGTAGTTCGAAATCCTCCTTTCCTCTGTCACCATCCTCTGCGTGGCAATGGCTCAGAATGTCACGTCTATGACCCTTTGTTCTGTCTCTGCTTCTCTAGACCTTGTCACTAGCACTTGTCTCTCCCTAGATTCCCTCGAGAGAGAGAAAAGCGCAGACCTTGGGGCTGGATCACTCCTTCTTGAGCATGACAACCCCTAACTCGGCCTTGTCCGCATAACTAAGCCAGGACGGTACATGCAAATATGAAACAACCTAGACATCATGCTGACATATGATATAAGTCAGCCGAGTCTTTCCGGTGTTGTCTAGCCTTGGGTAACCAGGCCATAACTCGGTCGGCCCTTATATACCTCGGCCATCTCACGTTTTAGCCATTTTATGCCTTGGCAGACTCTTTGCTTATACCTCAGCTTGACCCTACCTGGGGTCATCCCCCAACAATATGATTGGTCTTGTTGTGTTCCACTCGGTTGTGGGCAATGGCAATGGCACTCCCAGTGTCACAAAAAAGTGGCACCTTTCCAAAAGATAGGCCAAGATCCTTCAAAGTTTGCTTCATCCATAGCAATTGAGCACAACAACTTGTGATAGAGATGTATTCGGCTTCGGCGGTGGACATAGATACACAATTTTTTCTTATTTGACGACCAACATACCAAATATCTTCCAAGGAATTGGAAAGCTCCAGAAGTTGACCTCCTTTCCACTTTATATCCCACCCAATCTGAATATGTGTATCCAATGAGGTCAAACTTGGCTCCCTTGGGGTAACATAATCCAAAGTTTGGGGTATGAACCAAATATTGGAAGATTTGCCACAATGTGGCTTTCTTTATGTGTGGCTTGGAATCTTTCACACATACCCATGCTCAACATGATATCTAGTCGAGATGCACAAAGATAAAGCAAAGAACCAATCATAGAACGGTAAAGCTTTTGATCCACATCCTTACCCTTGGAGTCGAGATCAAGATTAACCATTGTGGGCATAGGGGTCTTGGCACATTTCACTTGGTCTAAGTTGAACTTCTTGAGCATATCTTGAATGCACTTGGCTTGGTTGATGAAGGTCCCTTTCCTCAATTTCTTGACTTTAGAGTCAAGAAATAATTCCAACTCCCCCATCATAGACATCTCAAAGCGGTTAGTCATGAGCTTGGAAAAATCCTAATTAAAATCTTTGTTAATAGATCCAAAATAATGTCATCAACATAGATTCGGAAAATGAACAAGTTCCCTCCAAGTCTGTTAGTAAAAAGAGTGGGGTCGATTAGCCCTACTTCAAAACCATGGTCTAGAAAGAGCTCTCTAAGGCACTCATAACACGCACGTGGGGCTTGCTTGAGGCCATAGAGTGCCTTTTCAACCTTGTAGACATGGTCCGGGAAGAGAGGATCCTCCAAACCCAGAGGTTGCTTGACACAAACCAATTGTTTTAAAGGACCATTAAGGAAAGCACTCTTAACATCCATTTGTTGCAATTTTAAAATATGATGAGTGGCATAAGAAATAAGCATGTGAATAGATTCTAGAAGAGCAACATGGGCATAACTTTCACTGTAGTCAGTGACCTAAACTTGAGAGTATACTTGGGCCACGAACCTTGCCTTGTTGCGGACGACTATCCCATTGGCATCACGCTTGTTCTTGAATATCCACTTTGTCCTGATGACATTTTGACAATCTTTTGGCTGCTTCACTAATGTCCACACCTTGTTCTGCTTGAAGTTGTGAAGTTCTTCATTCATAGCATCAAGCCAATCATCATCTTCAAGCGCTTTGAAGATGTTTTGGGGTTCAACATGAGAGATAAAAGCATGGTGAGACCTAAAGGAAGTTAATTGCCTTCTAGTAGTAGAACCCATATTGAAATCTCCATAGACATTATCAAGGATATGGCCATCTTTGATGAGCATCGCGAGTCGATATACTTGAAGGTGGGCCTGGGTCTCAAGACAAGATTCTTGAGCTACCACTTGGTCATCACCACAATTTGAGTCCCCACCTTGACTATAAGCACAAACTTGATCACTGTCTTCATTTATATCAAGCATTGGAGCATCATCATCAATATTTGGAGAGACATTAGCTTGTACTTGATCACCATTGGCTTGACCATGATCAACAATAGCTTTACCTTGGTCATTTTCTTGTGATGTTCCACTATCTTGAGTAAGTAGATCTTGAAGAGCTTGACATTGACCGGAATTTGAAGAGTCATGTACATGAGTAGCTTGGGAAGAGCTTGGAGGATCTTGAGATGAAACAATTGGTCCTTGAGGGGCAATATGAGCTTGTGAGAGTGAGGGATCCACTTGAGTGGAGCATGGTCCTTCTCCTTCAGCCATTAGGGTTCCTCAATGGGGCAGAAGAATCCCACACCCATTCTTCTTACGTCTTGAGGAGGAATTTCATCACTAGGCTCACGAACTCCATCTTGCCTCACAAAGGACTCATGTTCTTCATCAAACCTTACATTGCTCATTTCTTAAACTCTCCCATTGGCTTTGTTGTAGACTCTATAAGCATGAGATTGATTGGAGTACCCAACAAAGATAAACTCTTGTGCGTTTCACTCAAACTTGGACAACCGAAAACCCTTCTTGAGAATAAAGCATCTACAACTAAACACCCATAACTAACTAACATTAGGCTTGCGGCCGGTGAGGAGTTCATATGTATTCTTGTTCTTGTGCTTGCAAATGTATAGCTGGTTGATTGCATGGCGGTGGATATGGCCTCGGCCCAAAAGTTATATGGTGACTTGAATTCCGCCAACATGTTCCAAGCCGCATACATCAAAGTATGGTTCTTCCTCTCGGCAACACCATTTTGTTGAGGGGTATATGGAGTGGATTATTGGTGCTTGATCCCCTCATCACTAAGGAACGCATACAAAGTATAGTTTTTGAACGTGGTACCATTGTCACTTCGGATGGACAAGATAGTTGAATCGTGCTTCATTTGAACATGATTAGCGAAGTTGATGATGGTCTGTTGTGTCTCACTCTTGAACCTGAAGAAATAAACCCAAGTGTATCTTGAGAAGTCATCCACAATCACCAAACAATACTTCTTCCCTCCAAGACTCATGAGATGGAGGCCCAAAGAGGTCCATGTGAAGGAGTTCCAAGCAACTTTAGGTTGGAATTTTATTAAGGACCTTGTGGAATGACTCATGCATATTTCCTTCAATACAAGTCATGCACATACAATCTTTGGCAAAGAAAATGTCTTTTAGTCCAAGGATGTGGCCCCCGTGTAGAGAATTTACAAAGACTTCAAGTTTACATGGGCCAAGCAGCGATGCCACAACCAGCCCACGTCGGCTTTAGCATAGAGACATATTGCATGTATAGTGGTGTTTCTAGAGAAATACACCATGTACAAGTCATGCTCTACGTGCCCTACGAAATCCACCATGAAAGTCTTGCTCCACATGAGGACCACGAAGTGCTCATTAAAGAAATATGGAAGACCCATAATGGCTAGAGCATGAATGGAAAGGAGGTTGTTTGACAAGAGTTTTGACAAGCATGATATTAACCAAGGATACACCCGGGGTTACTACCACCTTGCCAAAACCCAATACCTGAGAACTTGTTTTGAGACCATAGTGTTAGCAAAGTTTGGCCTTATCTCTCACATGATTGAATTTCTTCTGGTCATATGACTTATGGCTCCACTATCGATCACCCATTTCGCTCCATGGGAAGCAAAGTCCTACAAGAAAAGCTTTGGTTTTAGGTACCCATTTTGCAATGGGTCACCTTTTATTAGTAACAAGGGTGTTTGATACCCAAATAGTCCAATCATAATCATGATTATATGAGGTGCCAATGTATTTTGCATAGACATGACCATCATAAGATTTGGAAAGAATATAGGAAGGGTTGTTCTTCCCGTCAAAGTTGTCACTTTGCACAATGGTAGGACCATGAGGTGGTCCTTGAGCAATGCCCGTGTTCTTCTTCTTATTATTGTTTTTCTTCTTCTTGGGATAATGTACCCAACTTATCGCTTGTTAACTTTCCCTTTTGCAAGTTGATGTTTCAACTTATTTTTCTCTTCAACAAGAGTCACATGCTTGCAATAAAGGTTAGAAGAACTAGGACAATCTACAATATGCATAGCGGAAGACTTTGATTGTTCATTATTCAATTGAGTTTGAAGTTGCTCATGGGCTTGAAATAGGCTTGAGAATTTACTCTCCAAGGCGTGGTGTTCCTTTTTGAGTTCCTCAAGATCCTCTTGACTCCTATCATGACCAACACCAAACTCAAATCTCCCGTTTTCAGCACTTTACTCAAAGCAAGAGCATGATCACGTTCTTTAATGAGTTGAGACATGGAAGAATTATGATCCTCTACAAGCCTAATGACACTCTCCTCAAGAGTTAATCTCAGATTGTGTTCATCCTCAAGAGATTGTGAAAGAGAGGTAACTTCATTAGCGGCCTCTCTTTAAGTTTTACCTAGCAAGTCAATTAGTTCTTTAGGATGAACAAAATCTAATTGACTTGCTAGGTAAAAATTTCTACCTAGAACTTCTGCTTCTCCGGTGAACTCACCACAAAGGCTAGCTCACGTTCCACTAACCAGTGACCTTGAAGGATCCAACCGAAATATTTACAACAAGGTTGAGAGCAATATCCATAACTCAATTGGAGTGCCCTCAACGACTCCACGAAGCCTCACAACACATTCCTGAGTTTCGAGGACGTCCTACACAATCTAGGATTTCAAGAACCCAAGAGTAATAAGATCCATAATGGATGGGTGGGGGAACCGAATTTTCTTTGGTGTAAGTGTAGATCTAGGTCACCTCTCCCACTCCTCAAAAGATCAAGAACTTTGGATGGGTAGGGAGAGAGATCTAGCAAGAATGAACCCTAAATTTAATGGAGGAGAGAGAAAATTGAAGAGTTAGGTGGGGAAGAGGAAGAAGGGGTCCTTAAATAGGCACCTTTGAATCGAGCCATTTTATGGTTCTGCGACACAACCAGTACTAATGGTGGGGAACCAGAACTTTGGTCAGGCACATTCCAATGACTCGAAAGCTTTAGAAACTTCATCAGAGTACATGCCAGAAGTTCCGATCGAGTACGAGTGGAACTTATGACCGGTACTACAGGCCCAACTTCCAATCAGGTTCTGCTAAAATGCGTTCTCAAAATAGAGAAGATACTGAGCCGAGATATGGCCTTGACAGAATTGGACCAGAACTAGGACGGGAAGTTCTAGGTCATGAAACCCCTAACTGAAACTACTGACGGCTTGCCGGAAGTATTGATACATCCACCGTAGGCATAGGGCCTAGGAAGTGATGAGGAGATACCAGCCAAAATTTCCATTCACAAATGGCTAGAACTTCTGACCGGTACTTCCAGTCAGAACGAGAAACAGCTCAAACTGGTCACTCTCTCGCTGAAAAATGGGAAGGTTGTGGAGGCGCAAATGTGGCTTGTGCAAGAAACATGATTCCCCCACGTCCTTCTGAGGTGGACCCCCTCTTGATAGTACTGCCTCCTAAAACAACAAAATAAAGATAAAATCAAAACAAGAAGGGTCGTCTTCATGAGTCTTCAAGAGATGAGTCCACCAACAAAAATGTGCACATGAATAAATCATGCAACTTAGGCACATAATTAAACCAGAGTGGAGTTGTAATCAATACCAAAACACTTAGAGAGATAAATTCTCTTTCAAACTTGAAGAACACTTCAAGAACCAGAGGAAGAATAAGAAGGAAGCTACTACATATCTTAATCAAGCAGATTTAGGAAGCTACAAACGTTTTAGCTTAGAACTCTTAGGATGGGTTAAAAATAATTAAATTGGTAGTTATGGATCATCTAGATCTAGGGAAGGGTAGCATTATAACATTATCACTAATAGTTAGTACCAACAGATCATCTATGATAATGATCTTGTTGCTAGGAGGCAAGCACACACATAGAAGCTTGATTATCATCTGTGTACACTCAATTAACAATTGAGAGGCATCACAGTCAATAACCAAGTAATTATACCCTATGCACAACCTTAAGTAAACATTGATTGAGTGATTGATTGGATTGTATTCCTAAAACAAAGATGAAATGATACAATAAAAAGTAAACACACGTTTCCACTAACTATAATTTCAGTGGGAAACTGAAAGTTTGCCCATTGAAATTGCACCTAGAGGAAAAGCATGGATACCGAGATAATGCATCACTCATCCCTACTAAACAACCTTAACAAACATTAATCAATAATGAACTTTAACTACTGAATAACAATGCCATCTGTCAAGTGAGGAATGAAATGAAATCCTAAATTGTATCATCCCCATCCCCTGAGAACTGTAAGTTCAAAGTATGAGGAAGACACTGTCAAGAATAACATGTCAAGTTATATCTGCATTAATAAGTAAAGCTACATAAGAATAGATGCTAAACCACCAACTCACTTGAGTTGTGGATTTTGACCATAAGAATATAAAGAACTAGATAGACCAACATCACTTAATAAGAACTAACAACAAACCCTAACACATGATCCTATTAGTATTGATCATGCAAATGGAAGGATTAGTACACTATACCTAAGACTAACTTGTAATACACACACATCAATGCACTAATTAACAGAAGAACATGCTTAACTCTAGGAACTATAAAACCTATACTAATCAACCTGGACAGAACCCTAAATCAAGATCATAAGTAGAGCTAGATTAACAACTAGAAGACCCTAGAACCATCTAGAACCTATGAGGAACCTAAGAATCAAATCAATTATGGAAGAAATTGGGGAAATCCCTATATGAAACAATAGTAGAGATAGTTTTATAAAAAAGGTTTACCTTCAAAAAGTGGGAGCCTAGCTCACCACTAATTGAGAAGACGAAGAAGAGTAGCAGTGGCGGCGACTAGTGGCACTGGGAGTACCCAGAGGGGGCTGTCTCGACCTGTGCCTGCCATAGCATCCAGGGGAGGCGACACAACCATCACTAGGGACAATCTTGACGGTGTCGAGGACATCAAAGTTGTGTTTGAGGCGGCCGCATTGCCATCACTGAAACCCTAGTTTGGATTAGGGTTGCGAGCGGCCAATGGAGAGAGAGAGAAACAAATCTAGTCGGTGAGATGGTAGAGCGGGATTGGGGGAGTAGTTTAGGTGAAGCACGGTGTCGAGGGAGGTCGAAGGTGGCCGGACCATTGGGGCGGAGCAGCAGCAGCGCCAGGCGCCTCGCGTTGCCTTCGCGCGTGAGAGAGAGAGAGAGAGGAAGGGAGCGCATGAGAGTGAGGGTGAGGGAGTAGGTCATGTACATGGACCAAGTGGGTCCAGTCACTTAAGTAAATGGGTTGACTGGTGGGGCCAAGGGCATTTTAGTTTGTTCACAATTTTATAAATGCCCAATTAACCGAAAACAACCGTACAAACTTTACAAAAATAAAATAAAATGCCCCTAGAAAGATAAACATGAGTAGAATCCAAAAAGTAATTTTTGAGGATTTTTAAAATAGTTTTAAAGGGATGAAAAATTCATTTCACTTAATAAAGTATTAAATCCCTAAAAGAAAATACATATTCCAACAAAATAAGTTAAAATAGTTCCAAATAGGGAAAATATATGGAATGAAGATTCCTATTTTTCTAGAATTATAACAATATTATATTAAAACGACATTATTAAAGCTCAACGCCTAAATATTAATTACTCAAAAAGAATGAAAATACTCCAAAATGTTGGAAAATCAATTATTATAATGAATCTTTGAGAATTCATGTTTATTGAGTGTTGAATGAAATTCCAAATAACTAGACTTCTCTTTACACTCCTAGGGCGCGGCTGGTAGGCAGAAGGATGGATGACATGGTCGCACTACATCTCGCTCAGATAACCCGCGTACATCTACAATTTACTCTGCCATCTCGGCTATCTGCCCGTCATTACCTGCGCCGTGTATGGTCTATGCTGATATAAGGTATGGGTTCACGTCACCACGTCGGCTCTGGATGTACCCTACGCCGCGAGTATAAGCGGGCATCTAGAGTCTCGGCTCCTAGCAGGGCCCATGACCGCAAGAATCTGAAGCCGGCATGGTAAGCAGACAATGCAAGAACAAAATAGTAAGTCAGTAAATAATAGACAATTGTTTCATGGATATCCATTTCCACAAATTCATATTACACAAATCTTACACACATGATTGGGTACGGTTACACTGAGAGATGCGTGTCGATCGTATTCTGGGACACGTAAACACATTTAACCGTCTCTCACGCGGATCAGTCTTACACACGTTTACCAAAGCATTCTGGTAGACCGTTGAGACGAAGTTAATGCCGTCACCATGGGGTGTAGACGACGAACATAATGCTCATGTCTTATCTTATCCATTCGAGACGGAACACGGCTCCGTTTAAATACCACGTGTTATCCCTTAAAGATCGCACACGACACCGTTTAAATATATCGTCTTATCAGTTTAGTCCCGACCACGAAATGACATACACACCGAAAAAAGCGTGAAAAAGCTAAATATAAACATAAGGAATATAATCATACGAATAAAAAGATGAAACTAAGAGAGGGAACCGAACAATCCATACAACAGTCGTTCTAGATGATTATAATATCAAATACGGGATTTTTCTAAGTTTTTCCAAGCCAAAGCTAAGGAAAGACACATACGCATACATCATAAGAAGTCATAAAAGTGACAAAAACAAATAAGTAATGTTAGGAAACTGGCAACTGGGGTGCCACATCCCGACGGTTAGCAGTCGCAGCGCCTGCTAATGATGAGCCTTCGAGAGGCTCCGGTACCTCTAGAGGCAGCGTCGATGGGTGGACCCTCACGAGGCTCCACTTCGCAAGGAAACACCCCTAGAGGGACACCCTCTCCCCAGGAAGCTCCAGCAAGGAGCCCGACCTTGGTTGCTCTGGAGTGTTCAGGGGTCCATAGGTAATCTCGCTAAGCGGTCAACAGGCCAGAAAGATCCCGACAAGAGTCGGAGCGGCACTGCGCCATCTGTTCACCGCGGTAAAGGAAGGTCCGGGCCGGCACCTTTTCTGCAATAGAAGGACAGACGACTTCAGCATGGCAGGCACCTCACTTTGTCGTTCAGGTGCAAGGGAGACAACGGGTAGCGTCGGACGAGGACAAACAAGGAAAAGGAAGGCCACTTTACCAGCAGACGGAGAAGCACCCTATGCCCAAGACTCGTTCCACCAAAAAGCAGTCCTATAGACCAAGACCTCAAGGAGCGGCACTCTGGTGACCGTTCCCACCCATGGACCAGGGGAAGAGGCCTGACGTCTCACTATATAAAGAGCCCTTCTCCTACCTTAGAAGGGGTCGATCCCTGAGATCTAATACCCTAGGTTTTCATCCTCCATTGTACCGCTGCGAAGCACGCGAGAAATACAACAAATCAGGAGTAGGAGCTTTACCTCCTCACGAGGGTCCCGAACCTGGGTAAAAAAAACCGTTGTTGCCTCCCCTTTCTTCTTCTTCTCTAACGAAGGCGACTCTTTGTCTAGCTTCATTTTCATATAGTGAAATGTAATGCATAAACTTACATATACGAAAATTATACACCTTTGAACTCTTTGAAATCGCACTTAGGACAGGATAATTTTGTGCTAATAAAATCCTGATCATTTATCGTTTTCATGGAGTGAAATATAATACATAAACTTGTGTATAAGAAAATTATAAACCTTTGAACACTGTGAAATTGCACTTAATACGTGATAATGATGTGCTAGCAAAATTTTGAGAGATTATCATTTTCTCCCCCATTTTCATAGAGTGAAATGTAATGCATAAACTTGTATATACAAAAATTATACACATTTGAACTCTTTAAAATTGCACTTAATACGTGATAATGTTGTACTAAGAAAATCTTGAGAGGTTATCATTTTCATAGAGTGGAACATATACACAAACTTGCATGTGCAAAAATTATAAACCTTTAAACAATGTGAAATCGCACTTTATACGTGATGATGATGTGCTAACAAAATTTTGAGAGATTATCATTTCCCTCCATTTTCAGAGTGGAATGCAATGCGTAAACTTGCATATACCAAAATTATACACATTTGAACTCTTTGAAATCGCACTTAATACGTGATAATGTTGCGCTAAGAAAATCTTGAGAGAGTATCATTTTCATATAGTGGAATCTAATGCATAAACTTGCATATATGAAAATTATACACATTTGAACTCTTTGAAATCGCACATAGGACATGATAATGTTGTACTACAAAATTCCTGATTATATCATTTCCATGGAGTGAAATATAATGCATAAACTTGCGTATACGAAAATTATAAACCTTTGAACACTATGAAATAGCACTTAATACGTGATAATGATGTGCTTGCAAACTTTTGAGAGATTATCATTTTCTCCCCCATTTTCATAGAGTGGAATGTAATATATAAACTTGCATATAAGAAAATTATACACATTTGAACTCTTTGAAATTGCACTTAATACGTGATAATATTATGCTAATAAAATCTTGAGAGATTATCATTTTCATAGAGTAGAATATAATGCATAAATTATACACCTTTGAACACTTTCCCTTTAAATTATATTCAAAACCATTTGTTTATGGAGTTAAAGTACCGGTGGCAAACTCGTTATTTTGAATGGATAGAGGGGTGCCCCCCACAGATATAGAGGTTATCATGTCCGCTAGATCACAGAGGATCAACGGTTGGTGGGCACGATCCGCGTAACAACTGTCTCAACCAATCAGAGTGTAGCAGCCAAGAAGAGCACAAATGTGAGGGATTGTGACTAAGAGAGAGGGGAAAACAGAGTAGAACTTAAAAACCAAGGGCAAAACTGAGTAGAACTAAAAACCCAACAGCAAGACTGATAAAGGGATTCAAATAGAAAATAAAAAGAGATTTAAAAATGGAAAATGCGTCTTTTATATAATAAAATACATCTTGGCATACATCAAACTATTTGCAATTCAAATATATACCAGTTTGACAATTATTACCTCATTCGGACAAACTATATTTTGGGGAGGGATGTTTTGGGAAGAAGCTTGAGTACAAAGCCATGAAACTTCATAGATAGTAGGTGATTTGAGAAGTGGTTATTTAGGTTAAAACTTGATTTATAAACATTTCTTATTATGGCATGTCACTTAATAAGACTCTCTGGGTAGATGCCACTATGTTTTGATCTTTTTAAATTTGTTATGCATAAAATGACTCAATTAGCTAGCTAAAACCCATTCGTTGACTCTTTGTTGACCAGCCACTAGAGGGTAAAACTGAGTATATTGCACACGGCAGTGTTAGTACTGGTGGGAAAAACTGAGTACAACCAAACTGCTAGTGTTACACTCGAGGGTATAACTGAGCACAACTAAGTCGCCAAGGTTAGACATGACGGAAAAAAGTGACTCACGGTACACATGTCGCGGTGCACAGGGCGGTACACTATAAGAAATGTGTTAACTTGTGACCTTCTCATAGTGACGGGAAATGAAATCGCATATATTTATGAAGATTTGGTATAAGATGGTCATAGGCTGTTTGGAGAGGTCAAAGTCCTACAGAGTTACAACAATGTGTGTCAAGATCATCGTAATTTCAGCATATGAAATTGTCATAACCTCTAGGATACAGCTTAGAGTCTTATTTATGCCCCATTATGACCAATTTAAATCGTCATATTGTCTAAAATATGATACATTGAATTGACTGGTTCGCCACAATAGCAATTATGCCTATGTGGTATATCTATATATCATTTTTTTCTATATGTGTCAGTCCATGTGTCAATGGGACCAGCTTCTTTAGAAAATAATCTCAAAAAAATGAGTTGCCAACAGGGACTGAACCCACGGCCTCGCTCACAATTTACTGGTGTGAACCACCACAGTACACAATCATTCATCTATAATTTCGCGTAGTTGTCCTATTAAAACAACGTTAATACTTTGGCTTTGCCAAATCGCGAATTAATAGCGCAAAAAAAGTGGTGGTCGCAAGACTCGAACAAGAGACCTCCACTAAGGAACACGCGACACCAACCACCGAACCAATTATTCTCTTCTATTGTACTTCCGCGCTACATCTTAAGGCCTTGTTTACTTCTCTTGTATTCTCTAGTGTATTCGTGTGGATCGTAGGGGATTGTTCTAATTCCCGTAAAATCCCCGCAGTCCGTTTACCACGCCGGGTTTGGTCGGGATAATCCTGATATATCCCAGCAAATCCTTTATGTTTTTGTCTAGATTGAAAACTCTCCTCTAAGGTAGAGTATTTTTGGGGAAAGGTATTTTAGGGAATTGTAGAGTATTGGGTAAACACCAAATCTCCGTATATCCCTAAAACTCTAGTGGATAAAAATACGAGAGAAGTAAACAAGGCCTAATGAATATTGTCATCTTTAGTGGGGCCTAGGCCTTCACGGATAGACTGCTCGTACCCTCCTTCTTTTTTTCCTTGCTGGCCTGGTAGATAATATCCGGTCCAGCTCGGGTCGTACATTTAGGAAAGTTTTTTTTTCTATTTTTAATTGTTTTATATCTTTTTCATAAGAATCCCAAATGAATTGATTTTTGTCCCTAAATTATTATAAACTTCAGTATATCTTCTTAGTTTGCAAATTATCAATAATTTTATCATTTTAAAATAGTGGATTTACTAATCTCACGTTAGTCCAAGGTGGGAATAATATTATCAATCAAAATATAATTATCAAACTAGGGTTTTAAATTGAAAATTTTGGGTTTGAGCTCGCTAAACTTGCATTCGATCTCTGATAAAATAGTATACTGTGAACCTAAAAATTATTTTTATAAAAAATCATGAGTATCAAATCATGTACTTGTAGTTCAAATCGGACCCACTTCCTATCGATTTGGCAGGCATTTTTCTTTTTCACGAGGGGTGGACGGAAATATTTGAGATACCCCGGTTGAGACACTATCCATGTAATGTGGTCTAGTATTTTTGAAAAATGCGTTGATACTATTTTGTATTTCATTTGTGGTTGCTTCACAAAACACCCCATTTTTTGCACTCAAAAAAATGGAAAATGGTTTTTTGGTGCGACGAAAAGGAAATTTTCCTCCTGCAACATTGTTCGCCATCCCGAGATGCACATGCATGCACAATATGGACATATTATCACAAACTATGCTATGATTATAGCCATAACATTCGTCGTTTGGCCCGAAAGCCATGAAACCTCAAACATGATAGCTTATTTCTGAGAAGGTCTTTTTGAGATGCAATAAATATACCAAGTTTGATATTTTTGATGGAAACTATGTCACACATCATGACACCACGCGAAGGATTTACATTGTTTAAAAAAAATTATGCCCATTTCAAACTATGGTCGAAACGGCGGGCATGAAGGTTCTTAGCTAGGGGCTGAGCCTCGCTAAACTTGCATTGTATTTCTGATAAAATAGCATATTGTGAACCTAAAAATGATTTTTACAAAAAATCACGATTATCAAATCATGTACCTATTGTTCAAATCAGATCCACTTCCTACTGATTCGACAGACATTTGTCTTTTTCAAGAGGGGTGGTCAGAAACGTTTAAGATATCCCTGTTGGGACATTGTCCATATAATGTGGTCTAGTTTTTGGTGCGACGAAAAGGAAACTTCCTCCTGCAACATTGTTCGCCATCCCAAGGTGCATATGCGTGCATAATATGGGCATATTATCACAAACTATGATGTGATTCTAACCATAACATTGGTCGTTTGGCCCGAAAGCCATGAAACCTCAAACATGATAACTCATTTCTGAGTAGGTCTTTTCAAGATGCAATCAATATACAAGTTTGATATTTTTCATGGAAACTATGTCACATATCATGACACCACACGAAGGTTTTACATTGTTTGGACCGTTTTTGAATTTTCAATCACCGTTTCAAACTATGGTCAAAACGGCGGGCATGCAGGTTTTTAGCTGGGGGATGAGCCTCCCTACACTTGCATTGGATCTCTGTTAAAATAGCATATTGTGAAACTAAAAATGAATTTTACAAAAAATCACGGGTATCAAATCATGTACCTGTAGTTCAAATCAGACCCACTTCCTATCGATTCGGCATGAATTTTTCTATTGCATGAGGGGTGGACAGAAAGGTTTGAGATACCCTAGTTGAGACACTGTCCATGTAATATGGTCTAATATTTTTTTAAATGGTTTGGTACTATTTTGAAACTTTTATTTGGTGGTTGCTTCACAAAACTCCTCGTTTTTGCACTCGAAAAATGGAAAATGGTTTTCTGGTGTGACAAAAAGGAAAACTTCCTCCTGCAACATTGTTCGCCATCCCAAGTTTCACATGCGTGCACAATATGGGGACATTATCACAAACTATTCTACGATTCTAGCAATAACATTGGTCGTTTGGCCCGAAATCCATGAAACCTCAAACATGATAGCTCATTTTTGAGATGCAATCAATATACCAAGTTTGATATTTTTCATTGAAACTATGTCACATATCATGACACCACGCAAAGGTTTTACATTATTAGGACCGTTTTAAAAACATTTGTGCGCGTTTCAAACTATGGTCAAAACAACGGGCATGAAGGTTCTTAGCTAGGGACTGAGCCTCGCTAAACTTGCATTGTCTATTTGATAAAATAGCATATTTTCAACCTAAAAATGATTTTTACAATAAATCACGAGTCTCAAATCATGTACCTGTAGTTCAAATCAGACCCACTTCCTACCGATTCAGCGGACAATTATCTTTTTAACGAGGGATGGACGGAAAATTTTGAGATACCCCGGGTGAGACAGTGTCCATGTAATATGATCTAGTATTTTTAAAAATGGGGAGGTACCATTTTGAGCTTACTCTTGGTAGTTGCTTCATGAAACATCTTATTTTTGCACTTGTAAAATCAGAAATGGTCTAGTACGATTTTGACGAGTCCGAAGACATAATTTGCATACCCATGGATCACACCAACAAGCATATATCAACTGTATATATAACCACCATCCAATGCCCCAAATTTCTCCTGCCTACCCCTCGCCCTCCCCCCAAATTTGGCATTAAAATGACCGGAATACCCACAGATACAGTCCTGCACCGCAGAAATATCGAGGGGTATTTTGGGGAAGTTGTCGACGCTACCTAGGCAACCAATCCCAAACCGCTCCCCTCCACAGAAGCCCTTGAACCCTAATCGACACACCCTCTCGCCTCCACCCTACAGCGTCGCCACCACCGTCT
Organism: Avena eriantha; assembly: GCA_910589775.1. Classification (NCBI taxonomy): domain Eukaryota; kingdom Viridiplantae; phylum Streptophyta; class Magnoliopsida; order Poales; family Poaceae; genus Avena; species Avena eriantha. Next base: position 165,980,437 of record OU342743.1, on the reverse strand, counting down.
TGACTCCGCCCCTCCTGATCTCCTCCCCTGACGCCGCCCCCTCCGCACCAAGCCCCGGGTTCCATAGAGTGTAGATGACGGCGAGTTGCAGCGGCCATCTCCTCCTCCCCTCCATGTACGAGGAGTTGTGCCGCCCCTCCTAGAAGATCCGATCCACCGCTAGCTTCCCTCTCCCTGATCCCACATCGAGCCATCGAACAAAGCCCTCTCAAGCCACATCCCCACCTCATCTGGCTAATGCCTCTCAGATGCGGAGGATGTCCTCCGTCAGGGTGTTGGCCGCCACAGATGCTCCTCCCTCGCACATACACCCTAGCCTCGCCTCCCTAGAAGCCACCACAGTTTATCTTTCTTAACCCTCTTCTTATTGTCTGCATTTGTGTAGGAACAAATGATGCTACTCTCCTTCAAACTCGCAGTAGGAACCCAAATATCCCGACCTTCTCGCTTTGTTGGGGGCATGAATGCACGATGTGGGACTATATCTTAAGCCTTGCACCGCACAGGCCTCCCCGAACAGGTCCTCTCTGGCTATGATTTCCTCACTGACGCTAGCTAGAGCACAGGGCAGAGGTGCCACCAACGTCAAGGTATCTGCAACATCCCTGATTGTGTTCTCATTTTACTTGCAATCTGATCCTGGGGTATTCTCATTTTACTTGCAATGCTATATCAGCATCTAATATTACCTGATTGTAGTAACGATTTTCATTATATTCTAGCACAGTTTACTCTAAATTTCTTTATGATTATACTTGGCCCTATCCAGAGATGCACACACCAGTAGCTTCACATAAGCACTGAGAAATATGGTAGAAATTAGGTTATTATGGTTGTTGGCTGTGACATTTTTATAAATAGACATCCACCTTGTTAGCTTTGCGACAAATAAATAACGAAGAACGAAAATAAAATCGCAGCAAGGGGGACACAGATTTAACGTGGAAAACCCTCTCCAACAAAGAGAGGGGAAAAACCACAGGAGCCAGGCAGCGAAACTTCACTATAATGGAGAGTGTTTACACAACACCGGGGATTTCACAGATGCAACTTATCCCAGCCGGCGGCTTACAAGAGGTATATATAGCGGTGTTAACCTAGGTCATCAACGATCTTGTCGGCCCAAGCCTCCCGGTGACGGGCCTCGCTCCGCTCCTTCAGAAGTTAGCCTCCGTAATAGAATTTGGACCATACTTCAACAAACTCCACCTTGAGACAAATTCCTTCTTGTAGCATTAACAGAAATCATTTCCTAGAACAAACAAAGAAAACACTTTCAGCACCAATAACCACTTGGGCTAAGCAGTTATACCAACTAAGCTTGAGAATAGCTCAAACTTAGCAACAGGAACAGGCTTTGTCATCATATCAGCAGGATTATCATGAGTGCTTATCTTGCATACCTCCAGTGTACCTTGTGCAACAACAGCACGAACATAATGGTACTTGATATCAATGTGCTTTGTTCTCTCATGGAACATCTGGTCCTTAGTAAGGTAAATAGCACTTTGACTGTCACAGAACAGGTTAATGCAAGAATCATCCTGACAAAGCTCAGCATACAAACCTTTCAACCAAATAGACTCTTTGCAAGCTTCAGCAATAGCCATATATTCTGCTTCGGTTGTAGATAAAGCAACAACTGGTTGTAGCGTTTCCTTCCAACTCATGGCACATCCACCTATCATGAATACATAACCTATGAGGGACCTCCTCTTATCCAAGTCGGCAGAAAAATCTGAATCCACATAGCCTGCGAGTCCCTCATCAGTCTTGCCAAACTTCAAGCAAGCGTTGGATGTGCCATAGAGGTACCTGAAAATCCACTAAACAACTTTACAGTGTTCTTTACCAGGATTAGCCATGTAACGACTCACCAAACTCATAACATATGATAAATCAGGGCGAGAACAAACCATGGCATACATCAAGGAACCAACAACACTAGAATAAGGAACTCGAGGCATGTACTCAATATCTACATCAGAACTAGGACATTGTAATGCTGACAATTTAAAGTGAGGAGCAACGGGAGTACTAACAGACTTTGCATCATGCATATTAAAACGTTGAAGAACTTTCTCAACGTAACTTTGCTGACTAAGAAATAGCAACCTATAATTTATGTCCCGTTTAATTTCCATACCTAGGATTTTCTTAGCAGCACCAAGATCTTTCATATCAAATTCACTACTTAGGTGTTCCTTCAAAGTAGTGATTTCTTGCATGCTCTTGGCAACAATTAACATATCATCAACATATAACAACAAGTAAATAGGTGATCCATTAACAAACTTTATGTAAACACAACTATAAAACTGAGACCTCTTAAAACCTTGTGAGATCATGAATGAATCAAACCTTTTATACCACTGTCTTGGAGATTGCTTAAAACCATAAAGTGATCTCTTCAATTTGCACACAAAATCCTCTTTTCCAGGAACTATGAACCCTTCGGGTTGGTTCATGTAAATCTCCTCCTCTAGTTCACCATGCAGAAAAGCAGTCTTTACATCTAGCTGCTCAAGCTCAAGATCATGCATGGCAACAATACCAAAGAAAGCACGAATAGAACTATGCTTCACAACCGGACAGAAAACATCATTAGAGTCAATACCTGGAATCTGGCTGAAACCTTTTGCTACTAACCTTGCCTTGAACCTTGGAGGCTCATTAGGAGACAAACCTTCCTTTCTCTTGTATATCCACTTACAGCGGACAACCTTCTTCTGTTTAGGCAAACGCACAACTTCCCATGTGCCATTCTTATCAAGCGGTTGCATCTCTTCTTGCATAGTAGAAATCCACTTCTCGAGGTCAACGGATGCAACAGCTTCATTGTATGTAGCAGGTTCAGTATCATGCTCCACCTGTTCAGCAAAACACAAAGCATAATGAGCAAGATTAGATTCTTCAATTAAACGACGAGGTGGAACTATGTTATGCCTCGGTCTATTAGCAACAATAGATTCCTCTAGCTGCTGCAAAACAGTAGGTGAGTGATGAACAACATCATCATCAATATTTTCCTCATGGGTATCATCAACGACAACATTATTATCAACAGTTTTCTGCAGGTGCTCCACCTGCACACTAATTCCCTCCTCTCCAATAGCAATAGGAGAGGGATCTGATGGCAAGCTGTAATGATACATAACGGATTCATTGAAAACAACGTTCCTACTCAACAAAATCTTTTTAGTTTCAGGATTCCATAATTTATATGCCTTAACTCCTGAACCATAACCAAGGAATATGCACTTGAAAGCTCTAGGATCTAACTTTCCATTATCAACATGAGCATAAGCAGTGCAACCAAAAAATCTCAACTGTGAATAATCAGCAGGCGAACCTGACCATACCTCAATGGGAGTTTTCTTCACAAGTGGAATAGAAGGTGAGCTATTGATGAGGTACCACGCTGTGTTGGCTGCTTCAGCCCAGAAATGTCTATGCATACCTGCATTAGACAACATACAGCGAGCCCTCGAGATGATGGTTCTGTTCATGCGCTCAGCCATGACATTTTGCTGAGGAGTGTAAGGGATGGTGTGATGCCTGATCATACCATCATTACTACAAAACTCCTTAAACTCATTAGAACAGAATTCCATACCATTGTCAGTACATAGTACCTTTACCTTCTTTTCAGTTTGCTTTTCTACCATAACTTTCCACTTCTTAAAAGCATCAAAAACATCAGATTTATGTTTCACAAAATATGGCCACACTTTTCTTGAGTAGTCATCAATAATAGTAAGCACGTAATTAGCACCACCAATAGATGTCTTACGGGAAGGCCCCCATATATCAGCATGCACATAATCTAAAATGCCTTTGGTGGTATGAATGGAAGCATTGAAATTTAACTCTTTTATGCTTACCAAAAACGCAGTGCTCACAGAACTCAAACTTACCCAAGTTGCAACCATCAATCGGCTCTCTCTTAACCAATTCTACCATGCCATGTTCGCTCATACGCCCAAGACGCATATGCCACAGATTTGTTTTACCACAATTATCAGAATCATTAGAAGTAACAGCAACAGCAATACCAGGCAAAGTGCTACCTCTAAGAACATATAACTTAGCATAATTCATATCACCTATCATGTGAATAAGAGAACCTTTTGATACCTTTAACAATCTACACCCACCGGCGTACTTGTATCCATCAACGTCCATGGTACTCAGGGAGATCAAATTTCTGGCCATGCTTGGTATGTGCTTCACCTCATTCAACGTATGCATCACGCCATCATGTGTCCTGATCTTACCAGATCCAACTTCGACAATATGGCATGGGTTGTCATTCCCCACATGTACAAAACCTCTAGTATGCACAAACTCATATGAACTGAACCAATATTTGTACAAAAAATATGAAACGAGCATGCAGTATCTAGTATCCATTCATCATCATGAGAAGCACAAGCAGAAAAAACGGCTAAACATTCACCGTCAGAACTATCACCAGAAACAACAGCAGCCTTACCAGTACCTTGATCCATATCTTTCGGTTGGTAAGTACCGTTCCTTTTCTCCTTATTCTGTAGCTTCCAACAATCATCAATAACATGATTAGATTTCTTACAGTACCTGCAGAACCTGTCCTTTCCCTTGGACTTCGAACGACTTCTGCCTTTTTGCTCTTATTGTTGGGCCACGCAGAGATAAACAAAACTTTTTCCCTACAAGGTACACCCAAGATCTAGCTCAGGTAATAGGCCACAAGATTACCGCTAGACCCGCAGATGCAGAAGTTGATGTAGAGCGTCGAAGCAGTGCCAAACGATCTCACTAACAGCCCTCTGAATCCCAAGGACAGCTACACCGGATCCCACGAACTCCTTCGCTAGATCCCCACGAGCTTCCCTGTCTCAAGCGCCACACATGCAATGCCTTTACCAGTATCCACACATACAAGAAGGAGCTTCAGACAGAGGATTGCTATATCTTGTCTAGCCCGAAATGGAAGTGGAGAAAGTGAAGGCTAGGTCAGGGACTATCCCTTGTCACTCCACTTATATACACTCCTAGTTGGGCTCAACTCTTGAGGCCCATCTAGGCTGTACTCCAATCTCCATATGGATCTAATCCACATGGGCTCCTTACCCTTAAGTGTGTGACCTTGTAGGTTCACGTACACCTGGACACAACATGAGCTACTCCTCCAAGTATCCCGTCATGGCTTTGTGTCCAACTCACTCCCATGAACACTCGGTATCAAGTCGATAGATGGTAGCGGCCTCTAGCAAGACGTGCCAACTCCCAAGTGTCGTAAAGTCAGAAGACGAACCTTCAATGTGACTTTCGTCCAAGTCCCTTTGCCTCACGATATATCTGTTAAGCTATAGGCGAGTAGTTGCCATCCCTTAAATAGCTTAACTCTCTTCTCGTACCATGATATGTGATTCACTGGACTAACTCTTAGTCTGACTCCTCAGTTAACACTTAACTGAGTAGTGCATGGCCATGCTTCCGAATCATATCACACGAGAGGGCCCAGAGAATATCTCTCCATTATGGAGGGGCAAATCCCATCTTGGTAATCCACGTCACGCAGCTTGCTTCACAACCAACCCGAACTCTACCTTTATAACTGCCCATTTACGGAACAACGTTTGATAGGACCTAAGTTGGCGATCCACAACTCAGATCATGCAATCACCTCAGGTCAAAGGATTCCATTGCTTGAGACTACAAATGACAACATGCTCGTTGCATCTCAATTGTGGGTCAGTCCGACTCGCTAAACTTTTTAGCCGAATCAGTGTAAGTGAAAATAGCATCACCATGCCCATGACAAGTGGAACCGTGTCATCAGCCGACTTGCACATTGGTCTAAGTTGTGTGTCCAGCACAACCTCAACGACCAAGGACAATCTAGTATGAATAATCATGAATATATAGTCCCACAACTGAATCACGTATTCAGTGATACAGATCTGATGTTCATACAAGGACAACTTTAATTTATGAATACTTTGGGAAATATTAGCAACCATGATTGCCTCTAGGGCATATTCCCAACAGTCTCCCACTTGCACTAGAGTCAATCATCCCGACATCACATGTCTAGGCATCTAATGCCCATGGCTCTTACGTGCGCCTCATGCTTAGCCTGTGGAAGTGGCTTTGTCAATGGATCTGTAACGTTTGCATCCGTGTGTACCTTGCATAACTTGATATCACCATGCTCCACGAACTGGCGAATCAGGTGGTATCGCATGCGTATATGCTTGTTCTTCTGGTGTTGTCTAGGTTCCTTCGCTTGTGCAATAGAACCATTGTCGTCACAATACACGTCTAACAGATTGGACGAGCCCTGAACCACACCAAGATCAAATCACGAAATTCCTGATCCAAACAGCTTCCTTTGCCGCCTCTAAGGCAGCAATATACTCAGCTTATGTTTTAGATGTAGACACAGTCTCTTGCTTGGAACTCTTCCAGCTCATAGCCCCTCCGTTCATTACGAACATGTATCCAGATTGCGAACGAGAATCATCAGAGTCAGTGAGGTAACTCGCATGCGTGTAACCCCTTACACTGAGTTCAGCCTCACCTCCATAAACTAGGAACACATCATTAGTCCTTCTCAAGTACTTAAGAATGTTCTTAACTGCTGCCTAGTGGATTTCTCCAGGGTCAGCCTGGTATCTTCTCACAATACTTAGAGCACAGGAAACATCTGACCTAGTACAAATCATTGCATACATGATGGACCCGATTGCCGAAGCATATGGAATCACACTAATCTTACTTCGCTCATCAGTTGTCGAAGGACACTGAGTCTTGCTATGTCTCGTGCCATGGGACATCGATAAGAACCCCTTCTTATAAGATTCCATGTTGAACTTCTTCAACATTTTGTCCAAATATGTACTTTGTTTCAATCCAATGAGCCGCTTGGATCTATCTCTATAGATCCTGATTCCTAGTATGTAAGTTGCCTCACCCAAGTCCTTCATTGAGAAACTCCTTTCCAATCACTTCTTGGTTTCTTGCAACATCTATACATCATTTCCAATCAATAATATGTCATCCACATATAAGATCAGAAAGTTTACTTTGCCCCCACTAAACTTCTTGTATAAACAAGAATCATGATCACTCTTGATGAAGCCAAACGATTTGACTACCTCATCAAAGCGAATGTTCCAATTCTGAGATGCTTGCTTCAACCCATAAATGGATTTATGAAGTTTGCATACCTTGTTAGCATTAGCCGGATCGACAAAACCCTCGGGCCATATCATATACACGTCCTCGGTTAATTTTCCATTAAGGAAAGCCGTTTTGACATCCATCTGCCATATTTCATAGTCGAAATAGGTTGCTATAGCAATCATGATCCGAACTGATTTAAGCATCGCTACAGGTGCGAAAGTCTCATCGTAGTCAACTCCGTGAACCTGCCGGAACCCCTTCGCGACAAGCTATGCTTTATAGATAGAAACGTTTCCATCCATATCAATTTTCCTTTTAAAGACCCATTTGCAGTCGACGGGTCTTGCACCGTCTGGCAGATCAACCAAGTTCCAAACTTGATTATCATCCATGGACTTTAACTTTGATCTCATGGCTCTAAGCCATGACTCAGATTCAGAACCCACCATCGCTTCCGAATAAGTTGCCGGCTCATCACTATCTAACAGTAATACATCACGAACACTTCACAATCTAGCCGATCTTCGTAGTGTAGGGGCAGCTGCCGGCTCAGCTACCACGACTGGCTCAACCTCCAAGGCTTTCACCAAATCGCTACTGACCGGTTCCTCTTGAACTTCTTCGAGCCGTACCGTACTCCCACTAACTTCCTGACTGAGAAACTCTTTCTCAAGGAAGACACCATTCCGAGCGACAAACACTTTGCCCTCTTCTCGGTTGTAGAAGTAGTAACCCAAGGTTTCCCTCGGATACCCAACGAAAATGCACTTATCCGACTTGGTTGTAAGCTTGTCTGACTAAAGTCGCTTGACAAATGCTTCACAACCCCAAATCTTAAGAAAAGACAAACTCGGCTTCTTACCTGTCCACATCTCATGTGGTGTCTTTTCTACCAATTTTGATGGTACTCTATTTAGTGTGAACGCTGCTGTTTCTAGACAATAGCCCCAAAATGATAAAGGTAGATTTGTCTGAGTCAACATTGATCGTACCATGTCCAACAAGGTCTGATTCTGCCGTTCCGACACACTGTTCCTCTACGGTGTACCCGGCGGAGTGAGCTGAGGAACTATTCCACAACTCTTTAGATAGTCATCAAACTCGTGGCTCATGTACTCGCCTCCTCGGTTCGACCGAAGAAACTTTATTTTCTTGCTGAGTTGATCGTACCATGCTGAGTTGAACTTTTGAAAGGCTTCCGACTTATGTTTCATCAAGTAGACATATCCATATCTACTCAAATCATCAGTGAAGGTAATGAAGTACTCATAACCACCCCTGGTTATCGCGCTCATTGGACCACATACATCACTATGTACTAGTCCCAACAATTCATATGCCCTTTCACAACTCCTTGCAAAAGGTGTCTTGGTCATCTTTCCCAGAAGGCAGGATTTGCATGTCTCGAACGACTCCAAGTCGACCGAAGTTAGGAGTCCATCATCATGGAGCTTCTTCATGCATTTCCAACTTATATGACCAAGTCGATAGTGCTAGAAGTAAGTCATATTCAGATCATTTGGTTTTAACCTTTTCACATTTATGTTATAGACTGACCCACCATCAAGATTCAAAATAAATAATCTGTTCTGAACGGGTGCAACGCCGTGAAACATATCATTCAAATATAAAGAACAACCATTGTTCTTAATATTAGACTCATAGCCTTGTCTCATTAAGCATGAGGCGATGTTTCGACTAAGCACTGGAACATAATAACAATTATTTAGTTCCATTAAGAATCCTGAAGGTAAATGAAGTTGCATCGTGCCGACTTCCAACGCAGCAATTCTTGCTTTGTTGCCGACCCGAATGTCAACCTCGCCTCTTGCTACGCCCCTAGTTCTTACTAGTCCCTGCAACGAGTTGCAGATATGAATGACTGATCCGGTATCATATACCCAAGAACTACTGGGTGCATCAACAAGATAAAGGTCTATAACATTGCAAACAAGTGTACCTGAGTTGGAAGTCACACCTCCACTCTTGGCTTTATCTGCCAAGTACTTGCTTCAATTCCTCTTCCAGTGGTTGTCCGTCTTGCAATAGAAGCAAGTAGATCCGGCTGAAGGAGATGACTTAGTCCCTAAGGAAACACTTGGGATCTCATCCTGAGTATTACCTACTGACTTAGCCTTCTTATTCTTAGTCCAAGAACTCTTCTTAAACTTAGCATTATTATGTACCACCAACACTTGGCTAGTACCTTTCTTGAGATCAACCTCTGCCTGCTTAAGCATCCCATGTAAATCAGTGAGCTTATTATCCATACCATGCATGTGATAGTTCGATATGAACTGACCATACACACTAGGAAGAGAGTTAAGAATTATATCCGTAGCGAACTCTTCTCTAATGGGGTAGCCAAGCCTTTCCAGAGACTGCACATAACCAACCATCTTGATTACATGCGGACTCAGTGAATCACCATCCTTAAGCTTACAACATAGCAAAGCTTGAGAGACTTGATACCTCTCGGTCTTTGCCTGAGCTTGGAACATACTTTTGAGGCTTTCGATCATATCATAGGCCTCAACATTCTCGAACTACTACTGCAAGTTAGGTTCCATGTGAGCAAGCATAAGACAGCTAATTTCTGTAGACTCATCACATGTTCTACGATAGGCATTGGTTGCTGCGACACTCGCATTCTCATCCGACACATCTGGAAGCGGGTTGTCTAGAACATGGTCCCTCTTTTCTTGTTTGAGAACAACTCTCAGATTATGATACTAGTTGGTGAAGTTTGTTCCATTAAGTTTATCTTTATCTAAGATGGTTCTCAAAGCAAAACTGGATAACTGAGGGAGACTGCTACTAGGTGCCATTATCTACAATAGAAATATGCAAAATACTTAAGACAAGTATTCATAAAAGAGCAGACGTATTAAACATTTTAATACTTATGCTCCCACTAGAACCAACATCCCTCTGATGGTTACTTAGTGATTCAGGACCCTAAATAAGCAAGCCGACTAGTGAGCTTTAGCACCACCGCTAGCCGTAAAGTGATCTAGGTAGGCAACTCCTTGCCAAGCACATCTTATGCGACTCTTGTTGGTCGGGTGGCATCTCATGCCTCGGCTCCCGACCTCCCTCTCCCCGAGCCCCGCAACCGTTGTGATAGACCCATCTAGCTTACCAAGTGCTTCCGCTGTAAGAGTCCGACTCGAACCCATCTAGTTGAAGAGAATTGGTAGCACCTCAATTTGATGATCCCACTACCAAGAATGTTCGACTTGTGATGGTGCAGCACTGGCAGGGAGACCGACTACACCTTCTTTGAGGGATTAAAGTTTAACCACTATCTCATAGGGGTAAAACTAGAGAGATAACAATCACACAAAATAATCCAATTATAATGTGAAATGGTATGGCTCTCTTCATGGTGATCTCCATCACCATGAACCTGTTCATCATGCCTTTGGCTGCAGTGTTGTTATACAATAATAGTGATAGCACTTTGGCTCCAGCCGACTGACAAACCCGTGATACACAAATCACGTATGGATTACACACATCACATGCACATAAGCCATACCATTCACAACTTCCTGCAAAAACAACTTATGCATATATGCGGTATCTACCGGCGTTGTGAACCTCGCAACGACATCTAATGCGCTACGACAGGGCGAAGCTGGCGGTCCCGCTCAGGTATGAGATAGATCTGCGATTTTTCCGAAATCACAGATCTAATCTGCATTCCGAACCATGGATTCCTTCATTGGATAAAACACTTTTACCCAAATCTGATCCCTATGCAGATCTGACCAATCTCATTGATCTTCCGCACCTGATCTTCCATGCATCCCTGAGTGCGATTGATCCAATCAATCTTACACAAAACCGATCTATCTCATAGATCGACCACTGAAACCCTAAGTGGATCCTATCCAGCACCTCGTGCATATCACATACGCACAGATCTAGAGCCTAAAACCAGAAGCTTTCGCTCTGATACCATTCTTGGGCCACGCAGATATAAACAAAACTTTTTCCCTACGAGGTACACCCAAGATCCAGCTGAGGTAATAGGCCACAAGATTACCGCTAGACCCGCAGATGCAGAAGTTGATGTAGAGCGTCGAAGCAGTGCCAAACGATCTCACTAACAGCCCTCCGAATCCCACGGACAGCTACACCGGATCCCACGAACTCCTTCGCTAGATCCCCACGAGCTTCCCTGTCTCAAGCGCCACACATGCAATGCATTTACCAGTATCCACACATACAGGAAGGAGCTTCAGACAGAGGATTGCTATATCTTGTCTAGCCCGAAATGGAAGTGGAGAAAGTGAAGGCTAGGTCAGGGACTATCCCTTGTCACTCCACTTATATACACTCCTAGTTGGGCTCAACACTTGAGGCCCATCTAGGCTGTACTCCAATCTCCATATGGATCTAATCCACATGGGCTCCTTACCCTTAAGTGTGTGACCTTGTAGGTTCACGTACACCTGGACACAACATGAGCTACTCCTCCAAGTATCCCGTCATGGCTTTGTGTCCAACTCACTCCCATGAACACTCGGTATCAAGTCGATAGATGGTAGCGGCCTCTAGCAAGACGTGCCAACTCCCAAGTGTCGTAAAGTCAGAAGACGAACCTTCAATGTGGCTTTCGTCCAAGTCCCTTTGCCTCACGATATATCTATTAAGCTATAGGTGAGTAGTTGCCATCCCTTAAATAGCTTAACTCTCTTCTCGTACCATGATATGTGATTCACTGGACTAACTCTTAGTCCGACTCCTTAGTTAACACTTAACTAAGTAGCGCATGGCCATGCTTCCGAATCATATCACACGAGAGGGCCCAGAGAATATCTCTCCATTACGGAGGGGCAAATCCCATCTTGGTAATCCACGTCACGCAGCTTGCTTCACAACCAACCCGAACTCTACCTTTATAATTTCCCATTTACGGAACAACGTTTGATATAACCTAAGTTGGCGATCCACAACTCGGATCATGCAATCACCTCAGGTCAAAGGATTCCATTGCTTGAGACTACAAATGACAACATGCTCGTTGCATCTCAACTATGGGTCAATCCGACTCGCTAAACTTTTTAGTCGAATCAGTGTAAGTCGGAATAGCATCACCATGCCCATGACAAGTGGAACCGTGTCATTAGCCGACTTGCACATTGGTATAAGTTGTGTGTCCATCACGACCTCAATGACCAGGGACAATCTAGTATGAACAATCATGAATATATAGTCCCACAACTGAATCATGTATTCAGTGATACATATCTGATGTTCATACAAGGACAACTTTACTTTATAAATACTTTGGTAAATATCATCAACCATGTTTGCCTCTAGGGCATATTCCCAACACTTATCTCGGTTGCCATAGTTGTTAGATCTCTGCTCGATCCTTCCACGCACCTATAGAGCTTCAGCCTTGGATGACGCCCCATCTGCCTGCACCATAGTTTTCATCTTTTCCCTCTGTTTGAGGGCATCTGGTACTTCATCAAGGGTTATTTTATCACGGCTCAACAACATTGTATCATGGAAGTGCGTATAAGAACTAGGCAGCGAGCATAAGAGTAATAGAGCTAGATCCTCATCATCATATTTTACTTCCATAGATTGCAAATCAGAAATAATCTCTCTGAAAGATAAGTGATTGATTACCTATCCAGCTTCTTGCAATCTATGCGAGAAAAACTTCATCTTCACATGCATCTTACTGGTTAGATCCTTTGACATGCAGATCGATTCTAGTTTCCCCGAAAGAGCAGTAGCAGATTTCTCTGCCAAAACATCCTGCAAAATATTATTCAACAGATGAAGTTGAATCATAGACAAAGCCTTATGGTCCTTCCGCTTCTCTTTGTCAGACCAGCTCTTAGCGTCCTTTTCCCCGAATCCATCTAGCACTTCATCCAGATCTGAAGTTTGGGCGAGAATCGCCCGCATCTTCACCTGCCACAAGCAGAATCTTGTGGTGTAGTCCAACTGCGGTAGATCGAACTTCAATGACGACATGTCGCAAACCCTAGATTAGAACCTGGGGCTGTGATACCACTTGTTAGCTTTGCGACAAGTAAATAACGAAGAACAAAAATAAAATCTCAGCAAGGGGGACACATATTTAACGTGGAAAACCCTCTCCAACAAAGAGAGGGGAAGAACCACGGGCGCTAGCTAGCAAAACTTCGCTATAATGGGGAGTGTTCACACAACGCCGGGGATTTCACAGATGCAACTTATCCCAGCCGGCGGCTTACAAGAGGTATATATAGCGGTGGTAACCTAGGTTATCCACTTCGGCCCAAGCCTCCTAGCGACGGGCCTCGCTCCGCTCCTTCAGAAGTTAGCCTCCTTAATAGAATTTGGATCATACTTCAACACACCTAGCTTTTTAAGTTGAACTGAAGAACCTTTCATGCTTACAGTAGATTATTTTTTAACTGAATCTTACACTACATAGCTCTATAACATTTAAGCATGTCACTCAAACTCTTTCTTTGCAATGCTAGATTTTTAATATGTGCCTATCACTTATCATAATGCGGTGTTCACCTGAGCTCTATTTCTTGTTGAGTTTATAGTGCTGATGCTTCATTTCTAGTGAAGTTTAGTGTAGTGATTACTTGGAACTTCATTTCAAATAAACACAAAGTGCATGAACACATATGAGTCATATGGCTAAGCTTGATTTCTTATCTTGTGTACTACCTATATTTATCTATGCATGGCATGCAAATTTTCTTAATATGTATGCTTATTACCATTTTATGTACAACTCATGCTTGATGAGGAACTGCTACAAATCACTGATTATTCTCCTGCTTTGATTTCTATTCTCTTGGTTTCTTCATTCATGCATTTATCACTTTGATTTCTATTCTCTTGGACAGATCCCATGGAGAAACCTTCTCCTGCTATACCTGTGGTCTGCTGGTTGGCATGATTCATCTTTGTAGCATGCCACCATCGATCATTGTGGTGGCGGCACCAAGTCACAACTGCTCTTGTAGCCATCAACATGCATGTCCTGGATAGACAACCACAAGTTGTGCAACACGTCAACTGAGGTCCAGTGGCGCTCCATCTTCCTGTGTTGCCCCCTATAAGCTCGTTTCTCTGAAGTCTGCTACTTGATTTCATTCACGTGTGCTATAATGCTAATTTCCTGCTTGTCTTTGCTATTAGTTAAGCATCTATGCATGCTTGTATGTGTGGAAGTGACAGCATTAGGGGGGGGGGGGTTCAGGAAGCTTCTATGATTTATCAAGTTATATCCTCTAGTAGATTACTTATCCATGTGTTTCGTGGTACATGCACTATTAAACTATGATTATTCATATCCATGTGTAGCGTCATGTTTCATATGGAAGGTTGAAACCTGGATAGATTTGCATTCCTGTAGTTAATGAAGTATATCATCAGAAGCTTACAACTGAAAGTAGGATACAACGTCGTTGCTGCTAGTAAGATAGTTATATTGATGTTGTATGGAGGGGTTCAGGAAGGACCAGAACTAATAAGTGTATAATTAAAGAACCATGTTGCCCCTGTAGTTTAAGTCTAGTAAAATTTACGAGCTGCAGTAGCTTCTATTTTATTTGTGTGGTGTCCTGAATCAACTTGAATAGGTTTTTTTTTCTTTTATATCTGATGTTAATAATATCTGTTGTCCATGTGACATGATATGCTGTAATAATCTCTCCACAAGAGAAGTGCCTCAAGCCGAGGAGCATGGTGACGAGTTCATCTTTTCGACATAGGGGTCGTCTGGGTCTGTTCTTCTTCAGCGTTGTTATCCTTGTCTTCCTAGCAAGTGAGTGATGTCCTTGCTATTACTTATGTACTACTGATAACTCTAATCTTCGTGGTGTTGTAAGCTGATATGTGTAGTACTTCAGTTCTTGAACTCATGTCTTATAGTTTGTGGTATGATGTGCCTGGGGAAACTCTGAATAAATCTGCTTCATGAGCCAAGGATAATTGTGTTGAACTACTTGATGCGCTATCCTTTATCTTGTTGAACTGCTTGATGGGTTATCCTTTGTGATGCAGCAGCCGGAGGGAGCGGTGCATGCTGGGAGTAGTCCGGAGGTTGCCATGGTGTTGGTCTAGAGAAGACATCCTGATGATGCGGCAGCAAGAAGGGGACCTGGAGCTTGGGAATTGAGTTTCGCTGGCGGGAAGACATGAGTCTCTTCATACGTCAACTGATGTTGGATGTTGCCTGCTGTAGGGATATGGTCGTGGGCTCACATTCTGGACTAGATCTAGTTGCAGGTTCGAGTCAGTTCTGAGAAGTTCATTTAGTGTTGTATTTCGATAGCTTGTGGTTATACTGATGTATATAAGTGATTACAACCATGGAAACATTGTTATAGACTGTGTGATCAAAAGAATTTTCTGTACTCAGTTTTGATTAAATGATTTATTATTTAATCATTGTCAAATCGTGAGTAATTAAAACCTAATAAGTGGGAACAATATGGAAATGGAACCTGACTTGTGGGACCAGGTGAAATAAAAGGTAGAACATAAAAAGAAATAAAATGTCGAAAATAAAAATAAAATAAAAGGTCTAACATGTTGGGCTTGGCCCATGTAACTTACTAGAATTGACAAGAAAACATATTGGGCTGAATTGTTGGGCTTGGCCCATATAAACAACAAACATGGACTGGGCGGATTTCCTGCCACGTCGGACTGGCCATGTAGGATTTGACCTGGCCATGCTAGTTTTCCCGTGACGATATTGAATCGTCATAACGGTTATGAGGATCCAATATCGGCTTAGACGATTATGACATTTTTCTAGAAAACATCGTTGTGTGCGATTACTGATGCTCAGTTTTTCGTCATAAGATCGTCATATATTATAGACAATAACGATTCAGTGATGAAAATGGAGGGTCATGTATCAACAGATTCCTTGTAGTGGTAGCGAACATGTGTGGCCGTGCACGGTGCAGTAACGTACGCGGTTACGCGGAGTATGGTAGTGCACCGAAACGTCCCTTCCCTTCTCCTTTATAGAGGCCTCCTCACTCTCACTAATCACTCACTCGCTCACTCAACCGTCTCCACTATCCCATCACCTTCTACAAACCCCCAAGAAAACCCCAACCACGTTGGCGATGGAGAAGAACGGCGCGGTGGCCATCGTCACCTCCAAGGCCGCCGGCGAGGAGGCCTTGTCCCCATATAGGCCCCCGTTGAGGAATCAAAGGTAGCCATCGTCCCCGTCCAGACCCTTGTCCCCGCTTCCGCCATAGCCGCTGGCGAGGAGGCACCCGCTGGTTTCGAGCAGATCCCCCTCGGCTGGGACCCCTACGAGGAGGATGATTACATCAGGCCGGAGAACCCCTATGACACCAGCATCGCCGACCCATGGTCGGAGGTAACTAGGCTTTTCTCCCCTTCCCTTATTCCTCCCCCATTCCCGTCGTTAGATGCTAGATCGTATGTTATTAGGGTTCGGCTGTTCGTATTTTATAATAGTTAATCCTCTTGTGTTAGATCTCATATTTCGATGAATCCCCCTATTCATATTTCGATGAATCCCCCTATTCGTATTTGAATCTCCCTGTTAGTAGTTGGGATCAGTATTTGATTTGGTTTGAGATTTGGGGAATAATCAGGGGATCTCAATCGGTTAATTTATGCAAATAATCAATCCCGATAATCAAGGTATCTCAATCATGTCCTCATTGCACTCTACTATTTTTTCCAACTAGAGGATAGGAGTGACGTATGTAGTGACGACGATTCCAAGGACACCAAGACTCGTCAGGTGCTGAGGAGGCTGAAGTCCGGCCAGTACAACAACTTCTTCACCGGCGACGTCTACAAGTGCCCCTTCTGCACCACTAGGAGGCTCCGCGCCACCGACTTCAACTCCCTTGTGAAGCATGCTGAGGACGGGAGGACCTGCGGCGAGTCCGTGAACCTCCATGGCTTTACAGCCAAGCACTAGGCGCTCGGTCTTCACCTCCGCAACCTCCAGAAGGTGGCCATCGAGGAGGGTCGCATGCCCCCGATCAAGACCAAGGCTCCCAAGGTCAAGGGACTAGGCAACAAGAATTGGAGGAGACGAAGGCCCTCCTAGCGGAGGCCATGAGGGGCCACTGATCTTGTGATGTTGCTGTTGTACATCAGCTTCTTTTGTCTTGTTTGTGTTGAACTTGTCCGCAGCTGCTGCTGAGTAGCCTAATTGTCGAACCTCGTTAAGTACCATACTTTATATCCTATATTAGCTTCTTTATCTACATCTGCTCTATTTACTGAATGTATTTATAGTGCTGGTTAGATTTGTTGCTCTAGATTTTCTACCAAATTGGGGAAAACGAGGGCCAAAAGGAACAATGAATGAAGAGAGAAGCTTGTCTAGATTCACTACCTTTTTGGGCAAAAAAAAACACAATTGTTAGAGATAAAGAGGGGAAAAAGTGCTCTTAAAAAGGCCAATCATAAAAATTACAAAAAAGAAAACTTCCAATTTATGCGACAGGACGAATGTAACCACCAAACATGCCCCACATGGTCCCACACCACTTCCCCCATAACGCGTTCCTAATAAACCAGCCCCACGCAGTCCCACGTGGCACGGCCCCACACGTTAGCATAACGTGTTTCTGACCAAATGGCCCCACGTGGTCCTAGACCGTGCGGCCCACATGTCAGCCAACGGTCAACCTAACGGCAGCTATCGTTCGAGCTCTTAGATGAGTTTTCGAGAAGCAGAGGGGCAAAAGTGAGGAAAAGTTAAGCGGCTGGGGAAAACTGAGTACAACTAATGAACCAGGGGCACGAAAATAGAAATCGCAAGTACTATTTTAATAATAAATATGAATTATCGATTACCGGCTCAGGGTAGTCAGATAATCTAAAAAGGAGGGCGATGGAATCATGGTTAAGATATATGGTTGAGAAGCCAATGGTGGAGATTCCATTGTACCGGGTATTCACTTAGGATAAACAAGCAATGTAGTCAGCGATTCTTGTGTCGTATAAAACGCACTAGACACAAGATCAAAATGGGACAGAGAAGTCGGTTGTACCTTTTTCCTTTCGTATGTCCTTGTATCCTAAGTCGGGCTGAGATCCAATGAGGATATAAGTGGGTGGGATCCTATGATGTCCCTATCCCGTGTTCTAGGGTGATGACTTAGCATATTATAAGGGGTGGTAACTAAGCATAGGTTCCGTGACCGAAACGCGTTGCAATGGATGGACTGCGGGGTCGTGGCAAAGGACAGTTATTAGCTTGGATCTTAACTGAACCTCGAGCCAAGGAAGTTTGTATGAAAAGGAATACCCTATTATGCACTCAGGCTTAAGATTATTTGTGGTAAAAGTTGTGCCTCTCTTGAGAGTGTATGAAATGTGACATGTTACTCCCTGTCCTGGGAAAGGATTGCAAACGCAACGGGAAAGGGATTCTTTGAAATACTGTACAACTTGTGAAGGCTGATGGACATTTTTCTGACAGATTAAAACGTACCTTTTCTAAATACCCAATTTCGAAAGCTAAGCACATGCTCAGGATTCTTATCCACAGCTATAGAGAGAGCATGATACATCCACTATAGAACTTGTTCATTACGCTCGTACTCAATATATACTTCCTAAAACCCTTTCTTAGGTACCATGAAGATAGGAGACATATCCACTACAGAATACAACACAGAAGAAGAGGTTTACTATGATGAACCTGGCCTCTTGGGAGGAATAGAAGGCATAGACTAAAGAATAGAATTTGGAACACATGAAGAAAACATAGAGTTAGAGGAATAGTTTTGCGCTCATAGGATAGCCGGGCTAAGCAACCTAGATCAAATCCAATAAAGTTGCAACGCTTCGATGGTGCTTAGCTTAGAAGTTCCATTGTTCCTAAAGCTATCACTTTTAAATTTATTGGTAGAATGCTCACTAGACCGAGGAGAATCTCGAAGCATGTATTGTTCTCGTGGTTATGAATAACAAATAAAGAATTAGTTGGACCCACAATGGTCCTATTATACCACTCCGAGGGTTTAAATATTTACGAAATAGGACTTTCGTAAGTGTTATGCCAACTACTCCTGCTCTACAACATGCAGTGGAGCTCTAGGTCACGACAATGACGATGCGGACGGGATGAAGATGGCCTAAAATCTAGGGCGATAGGAAAACATCAGCGTATATCGTTCACAAGGAAAATACATGGTGTCGCTAGTAGTCGTTAAAAAGAAGGTGGATAGGGAGAGACGGTTCCTCATTGATAGCTAGCTATAAGGTGGCCTAGATCATGGTGGATGATGTTGAAAGCTAGAAGAAGGTCAAGCTGATGGGGACTGCATGTGCACAAAGATGATGATTGTGCTCTTGGTACGCTGGTCTTCTCCTCCTCATTGGCTGCTCCAAGAGGTAGCGATAGTCGACACGCTATTGCCCCTTGCTGCAGGGTTCCTTCACTGGCGGTAGCACAGCGAGGCGGCGCAGAGCAAGCTTTGGACATGGTGGTGGTAGTCTTGGTCATGTGGAAGGAGTTCTTAGCATGGAGGATAATAAGATGAGGAGCGGGATCGATCTGGGCAGGTGGGCTGCATGGTTGACTGCTTCTTTATTGGGCAGGTGAGAGAGGCTAGAGTGGGAGGAAGGACAGTGAGATGGAGGGGGTTAATAGGGCAGCATGCCCATGGGTGCCTGGCTTGCGAGGGTGACAGGTGAGGTGCTAGTTGTTTTGATCAGGGAGAGAGAGAGGATAGGGGCGGGGTTTACAGAGTGATGTGGAGGAATAGTGTCCAAGCTTTCCATGGCAAGCACACGTGCGTGTGTGTGGCCACGGCTAAGGGCTAGGGTTTTGGTTAGGTGGGGTGGATTAGCATAGTGGGGTTATGGTAGTTTAGGTTAGGTTTGAATTATTTGAACCAAACTCAAAAGCTCAATTCAATTGGTCTCAAACACAAAATCCAAAAAGAGTTAAAAGGACAAAAAAGATGTGTTATTATTGCATAGGTACACACATATGCCATACATGCATGTAATGGGCATTTTGTGACAACAAAAATGTGGCCCATGTATTTGAAATATAGAAGTCAAATAAAAGATATGCAAATGACAATCTAATGGCATTTGAAATGGTTTGGATCAAAACCATATGCACTACTACAGAAAAGCTTATCCGTGGCGCATGAAATATGCTATCCGTGGCGCATGGCTCGTGCATCACTGTCATCACGCCACTAATATTTTTTACCAGCGGTGCACGGGCCCATGCGCCACAGATAGTTTAAATATTCGTGGCACATCCCTAGCCGTGTGCCATGGATAATGGCCGCCCACGGATACAGTTCCACTATTCGTGGCGCATATCGTTTCGGTGTGCCACTGTTGCTACAATTGGTGCGCCACTTATATTGTTTCGAGTTTTTTTAATACTATGCCCTCGTATTTGTACAGGTATTATACATGTATATGTACACGTAATGACAGTGATTGTAATACTTCCTCACATTAATTAGATTCAAGACCGATCGAGTAGCAAGTTAGTCATCACATTACAAATCATGTGTTTACCTAAACTACAATCAAATACAGTAGAACCGCAACGATGGTGAGCAAGACGGGGAGCACAACCAAAGCCTTTATCTGGTTCTTCCACCTAGCTTCCTCTCGTAGGTGGTTCCTCCACCTAGCTTCCGCCATCTCTCTAGTCTTGTACCCCTTGTAGCTGAACTTGTTCACCTATTTCAGACAGTCCTCCCACTCGCTGTAGACTCTTGGAACCCAAACTTTGTACACCACATACCACTTTTCCATCTGTGTACACAAGTCAAATAGTATATTATGCAACAAAAATCAAATGGTTGACATGAATGTTCACAAAAACTAAAAACAACAAAATGAACATCATTATGTAGAGCCATTGCAACAAATATGAACTAGGGACTCATACTTAGAGTGGACACATAAAAGCACAGTGATGGTGTCAGTGAGCCAAGTAGGATGCACAAGATATGTATGTGTGCATATCACAAGGCTCACTGACACCACCCCTAGGATCACATCCAAAATCAAGGCACACCCGTAGTGGCGCCCTAGCATTTTAATCATCGACTGTTGCAACAAATAATAACAAAAACAATGAACATCAAGTATTAGGTCCTCATACTTTGAGTGGACACAAAAATCATAGCGACGGTGTTAGCGATCCATGTAGGATGCACAAAATATGTATTTGTGCATGTCACAAGGGTCATTTTCATCGCTGCTTACTTAAAATGTTGAGCTCATTGGGGAACCCCAAGAGGAAGGTACGATGAGTATAGCAACAAGTTTTTCCTCAGTTATGAAACCAAGGTTATCGAGCCAGTAGGAGCAAGGAAACACCTCCAAGGTGTTATTTCCAACTTGGAATCCTACACAACACAACCAAAGAACTTTGTCCCCACCTTACAGTGAGGTTGTCAATCTCACCGATTTTGCTAAAAAGAAAGGATTAAACGTATTGTGTGGAAGAGAGTAGAAGCTTGCAGAAAGTAAACAGAAAACAGTAAACAGTTGTAGATTGATGGTAAAAGAAAGGACCGGGGTCCATAGTTCACTAGTGGTGAATCTCCTTAAGATAGATGACATGTTGGGTGAACAAATTACAGCGGGACCATTGACAAACATCAAAAAAGCATACATGCATATACTAATCATCATGACTCCTATGAGATTTGATTGGGCATTACAACATTATACATAGACCGTAATCCAACTGCATCTATGACTAATAATCCACCTTCAGGTTATCATCCGAAACCCTCTAGTATTAAGTTGCAAGCAACAGATAATTGCATTTAAGC
Source organism: Avena eriantha (assembly GCA_910589775.1). Classification (NCBI taxonomy): domain Eukaryota; kingdom Viridiplantae; phylum Streptophyta; class Magnoliopsida; order Poales; family Poaceae; genus Avena; species Avena eriantha. Next base: position 165,958,448 of record OU342743.1, on the reverse strand, counting down.
AAAGTGGGTAAAGTAAACAATACGATTGTTCTATGAGCAAAGGATTGATGTTTTCTCCCTAGTAGCAACAACACATCTAGTACCTTAGAGATTTTTGTCACTTCCCCAGATTACTAGAGGCATGAACCCACTATCGAGCATAAATACTCCCTCTTGGAGTTGCTAGCATCTACTTGGCCAAGATAGCTACTAACAATGGAAAGAATGCAAGATCACAAATAAAAAAGACATGATAGAATCAATAATCAATTTGAAATAGCATCTCGATATCCATCGGATCCCCGCAAACACAACATGTAAGATTACAGCAATAATCAAGGCACATTAAGCAATCTCAATTGTTTATGACATGTCATGCTACAGCAATAATCACTAAGCATAAAGCCAAAACAATATCAAGCATGACGTGACAAAGCATAGCCCACCGTCAAAAACAAGCTCCTTTTTACCACTTAAGCATGAACTTTTCCTACTCTTTTGCAATCCAAACCAACTTATTTGAAAACTAATGTATGAATGAGGGGGTCCAACCAATTTATTCAAGCAAACTAAGCAAACTAAAACCAAAAACAAAATGAGACGCTCCAAGAACAACACAACTGTGCATGAAACAATTGAAATGAAGTGTTTGGAAGAAACCTGAGATTTTTATTGATGAAGAAGGGGATGCCTTGGGCATCCCCAAGCTTTGACGCTTGTACTTCTTGGATATTTCTGGGTGTGACACGGGTGGCATCCCTAATCTTGAGCTTTAGTCCATTCTTCATCTCATTACATCATTCTTTCCCTACACCTGAAAATTTCCTTCATACAAAACTTCACACAATCTTCATTAGCAACATTAGTGCACTCAAGGTAATAAGCCTTTTGGTTCAGTTTCAACACAAGTAAAACTTTCATTAAAACACAAGCTACTGTAGCACTTCCTTTAAAAAGTTCAAATGATCAAAGAGAACTCAAAGAGAAAGATATTAAGAGGCAAATGCAAATAATGGCAAAAATCTATCAAAATAGACTAGCAGGTAAAAACCAATTTTTTCGAAGACCTTATGTTGGTAAAATCGAAAAGTGTTGAACTAACGAAAGTTGGATAACAACCTGGGGCAGAAGTACAAACAATTATAGCTCAAACCTACGTACAGAGATTTTGGGGGCCCCCGGATTAATCATCCGAGAAATCCATGTTATGTATATATCCACGTTCCCATGATCAGTGAGCCATGGAACATAACCGACATGTATCATTACAACATCCAAGATATACCGAATTACAAGACTTACATAAATGCCGTTATGGCTATACCATCTTTAGCAGCGGAGCATCATCACGCGCAGAGCCCAATCATGCCTCAACCTACAGGCAACTGACTGGGAGAACGTCCTAGCTCGCATAGTCGTCAACTTCACCTTCTTCTTGATATCTGACCAAGTTAATAGCCAGGGACAATGCCAGTGAGTACTTTGAATGTACTCGCGAACCACCTTAAGAGAATAATAATAACAGGAGGATATGCAATATGGTTGTGGTTGTAGGAGGGCTTCAAGAGAGGTTCTTTTCTCAAATAGTTTCTCCTGTAGATATAGCATCTACATATCTTTGTTGAAGACTTTTGTAAACCATTTTGGAAACCTTTTGAAAAGTTTTGGAAAACACTAGGATTGGGGTACCCATTTGTTCCCGTCTTTAGGTCTTCCCACGACCAAACTCCTTTCTCCTCCTTCTGACCATCCCATGGTCAAAACCTTTATCCTTTGCGACCATCCCATGGTCAAAACATTTCCAAAGCCATTTCTTTTCTGAAAACCTTTTTGAAAACAAAACCAGCACCGCTCTATAGAAGTTTGTCCAACCCGTCCATAACCGCGGACACGGCTATTCGAATAGATTTAGACTCTGCAGAGGTTGTACACTTTACCCACACCATCCGGGTACACTACCCTGATCTACACCGATCGTGGGTCGAGTAACCGATCAAGACTCTCTGGATGACCACTCCAATATAAGTGCCTACCCTATAAGTGTTATCCCCCTCAAAACCGGGACGTCAGGTACCGATGACCAACCGGAGCGCATTTTACACTTTACACAGTGGGCGCTTTCAATGAGGGGCTCATAGTAAAGCGTGGAGGTCAGCAAACCCTTCATTCCTTCTCCAGGTCGATGTCCCACATGGACCTTTATCGGGGAAGGCCCACCCTCCAGGGATCCCTGATCCCCTGTAGTAGTTGCGAGGTAGCTTATACCAGAATAGACAACCATCAAGTCCAGCCCTGTCCCATTCCAGAGTAATGTGGTTGCACATGGTTAAGTTGTTGTAGCTAAACTGCAAAGAACCGGGTGCGTTTTCATAAACCTTTTTCCTGTAACTTTCCTTCAGCATTTTGTAAAACAAAACCCTTTTTCTTTCTCAACATCTCTTGGGAGGTCCAACCTCACCAAGGTTTTATCATAAAACATTTGGTAAAACTTTTTCTAGGGTCTTCCCATCCTCTAGCTTTGGTTCGGCTAAAATGGGGGCTCCAAAGGGTATGGTGTATTACACCATCTACCACACTAGGGACAAGTAGGTGTCATCAAGGGAGTTGTACCTAATAGTACAAAAGTGTAATAGTTCGGAGGAGCCAAACCACTACCCTATATATATTAACATATAGTAAAATAATGCAGTTATAATAAACAGTAGATAAAACATGCATAAGTAAAACAGTAGGACAAGGCTTATGAGCAAGAAGGTGGCTTGCCTGATGATCAGCAATATGGCAATATGTCCCTGGACTTCTTCATTAGATAACCAAGAATACCAATAATAATAAGACCTCTTCTTCTCGGCATCAATACAAGCGCAACTATCGTCGTCACCGAGTATACATGCAAGCAAGCGAGACCACAATCAAACAAGGCATTCAAGCATCAAAACCATACAGCAAGCAATTGACAATACAAGAGTACAAATCATTAGTGGTATTGAGAAAAGGGATTTGAAGGATTGGGAGCATGTCTTGGAACATTTGAAGGAAACCATATGGGTTTCATAGTCTAGAAACTAGGGATGAGAAGGTTTTGGACTAAAGACTTATTATATAAGGTACCATTGTGAAAGCATGATACCAAAATATATGTATTGATTAAATGAAACCAAAAAAGTGGTTTCACTATTTTATCATTTAGCAAAGATTTATAGTGATTTTTATAGTGAATAAAACTCTAGTTTTAGGAAATAATTCACCAGAAAAGTTCTAGAGCTCCAAAAATTATTTCCTTCGGTGGTTAGGTATTTCGTGATGTACTTGTCCACTGAGAGTTGGAATCATGCCAAAATATTTACAAGAATTCCCTCAGGGAATTTCCAAAGGTAGTTCTGTAGACAACTTGTCTTTTTCATCAGATTTAATCTACAGAAGATTTTGATATGAGGTAAAGGGCAGTGGATAGGTATTGCACTTACCTCCCAGTACCAGCTGGAATCACTCCTTTTGGAGTTGCAAAGCTACTGTAGTGATTTATCTAGTGAAAATAATAGGGACATAAATGTTTAATTCATTAAAATTCATCAGAAGCTCAATAGATGGTGAGATCCTGGGTTTTGGTAGATATTGGTAATAAGGTGTATAGGGAGTTGGAATTAGGTCAATTCCATCTTTGGTTTGGCCTAGGGAATTTTATAAGGACAGATAAGGCTTGTTTTTGTTATTTTTGCTAAAGGCAAACTACTGATCACCTTGGCACGGGGTAAGGTCTGGATGATAGGTATAGGAATTACATTTCAGAGGAACTTGGTTTCATCTAAATGGGATTAGAAAAACTTCCTGAGGAAATTATTTAGTATAATAGTCACATCTTGGTGGATTTAATGCCAATAAATAATGAAAATTAATTTTGGCCGAGGGTTTGTTCTGCATGATTGAGAAAACCTACTAGAACATGTGGAAAAATTATATCTGGTCAAATATGGATTTACACATTTTTTTATTTAAACTGACAGCTATAAAAACAGATCTGTAATTAAAATAGAATAGGGAGGAAGGGAAATGGGCTAGATCTGCTGGCTGCTGGGCCGCGAGCGGCAGGGAACGACCAGGCCGTACTGGGCCTGGGAAGTGGATTCGGCCCACCCAGCGTGGCCAATGTGTGGGAGGAGAGGTTCAAAGGGATGACAGTGGGGCCCGCTGGTCAGTCACCCTAGGGGCCGAACCGGTATCGGTGGATGCTGGCCATTGGATCGAAGGGAGATCGACGGCTCTGGTTCCGTCCTCCTCCTTTGGTCAGGGTGGGAGAGGGCAAACCCTAGCAGGCGGCGGCGGTCGCGGGGAGCTTACCAGAGGCGCGGGGAGGGGTCGGAGAGGGCACGGGGCGACGCGGCGGTCTACTGCGGTTCCGACGATGGGCAGCACGATGCAGTTCCTCGCCGGGAGATGTCTCGCATGAAGAACTCTGAGGTGAGCTTATCGGAGCTCGACGCCGTCCTCGGAGAAGTCGTTCCTGGGAGAGAAAAGGAGGAAGTTAGAGGCAGAAGGGATAGGGGATCCCAGTACTGTGACATGCAAACGAAGAAAGGCCGAGGAGAGAGCACCCCGAGCAGAACTTGGAAAGGGGCTGAGGTGCCCTTTTCTTCTTTCTCCTGGCTGGGACAGAAGAGGGGAGAGGGTGGGGAGCTCTTGGGTGGTAAGTGGGAGCGAGAGGAGTGGAATGAGGATGGTGGGGGGGGCGTGGTACTAGCCTCTAGCCTTATAAACCGATGGACAATGGTCCATGGTGTTCTAGGTGTAGAAAGGGCTTGGAGGGAGGGAGGTGAAACCAGGGGAGGATGTTGTGGGCATGGAGAGTGGTTTTTGGTGGTGTGCAGGTCAGAGAGAGGAAGGGTTGCTGCTGTGGCAAGAGCCTTTGGCAAAAGGTGGTTGTCCCACTCCAATTCTCTACCTCCAAACACTAGAGTACAAGGGGGACGGGTTACTACAGTAGCTTAGCTATAGTGCACACGGCCAGGACTGAGGGGTGGTGCTGTGGAGGCTTGCTGGTGAAGATTGGTGAGGTTTGATGGAGGTCTACTTTGGTGTTTGGTACTAAAAGGGTGAATGTTCAAATCTGCCATAAAGGATGATCAAGAGTTATTGATTGATTCTTGCTCTTGACCAAGTGAGATAAGGATGCTGGTAGATAGGTGTGGTCAAGATAGCCCTCCAGGATTTATTTGAGATTTTTCAAAAGAATTAGAAGTCCACTTAAACCCATTTATTCAAAATGGGCATAAGTAGATTCTAGAAGATCATTTGATATTTTTGAATAGGATAGGTGGATTTTTTGATGTGAGATGGTCCGAAATGTGAATACACACTTAGGGGGATTTTCCCAAGATTTATTGAGGCTTAAAAGTATTTAAAACTATTATTATTTCATTTCTGCCATTTAAGAAAATAGGCAAGAAGAAATAATAAATCTCTTCAAAATATTTATTTTTGAAGTGGGAAGACAGGTTATGATATATAGATCTCAAATGAGCACAAAGTTGGAGAAGTGCTTGGGAGATCTTATCTATTAAAGAGATTAATTAGATTTGGAGCCATAATAATTATGGATAATAGTTGATAAATCTTGATGATCTAGGTAGATGATGTAGACAAGGTGTAGAAAGCATTTGCAACCTTGGGAATTGGAAATCCAACTTGAATTATATGGAAAACTAGGAGTTGTTGATCTAGGGTGATGTTATTTTTATACCACCAAAACCTTGTTGGATCTTGGAGCTCAGAGCTCACCTTGATGCCAGGGGTAGAGGGATAGTTAGACCAAGTTATATATATTATCATGGCAGAAGGAGTTTGGATTGGTTACATTTGAGGTGGTCTAGAAGTGATGGCAAACTTTGTTGAAAATAAGGCTGCCATACCAGATGAGTCATGATGCCTTATAAACCATGTGGGTTTAAGAAGGCCAAAGATACACTTGGAACAAGTGAATTAGATGTGTATAGACCTATATGAGTAGAACACAACCATGCAAATAGTTGGTCCGTAGAAGGTTGGATGATGGTGTGAGCTTCTGTCAAAGTAGGCATGATGACTAGAGTTGCAGGAAGGGTTATTTTCTTGCCTGCAAAACCATCAAGAACAAGAGGGTTGGAGGATGATCTAACCAAGTGAAAGAGTGGGCCTTGGTAGTCCTTAGGATGGTTAACAAGATGGTTCAAGTGCATTTCCAAAACTACAGAAGGGTTGAGAAAGGGAGGCATTCAAAAAGGTAATGTTGGAAATAGTTTTCTAGACTTGGCCAAATTTGGTAGATTTAGGGTTTTTCACTAGAGCATGAGAGGGAATGTTTTTGATCGGTTGCAAGGTACCCAAGCATCATAAAGTGGATGATTCTGAAGTTTAGATTGAGTATAAAGGATCCATGCCTGGTATTGTTCTTCATTGACTTGGAAACTTCTAGAAGAGATATCTTCAGAATTGATCTGGTTAAGAGTTTTAGTTGATCACTTAGTAGCTAGGGATCAAATCTAGATTGTATTCTTGCTTAGGGTGGGATGATTTGGAAACATCTTGATCCTAGTGATGCGCTCCTACAGTAGCTCATACTATCTCCTAAGTAGACAATTCAAACAGCCGATCAAGGCAACTCATCTTACAAACAAATCAACTACTACTGGGGTTACCACCAAGCTTAGCTTGAGATAAGGATGGTTATTTTGAAATGGTTGGAGTTTGAGTAAGATGAGAGTCCTTGGTATCTCTACCAGGAGTAGAATTCAAAGTTTTAAACAAGGTTCTGGAAATCCTAGAGGTAAGAGTAGCTGAAGGTTTTGTCTTGAAAACATGAGGAGGTTATAGTTCTCCATAGTTTGGTCAATAGAAGCCACAAAAATAGTTTTGGTTACAGAAGCATCTTGGCTCATGTTTTGAAATGCCAGAACATTTGAGAATATGTAAAGTGAGCTAGGATAGTTTTGTTAAATAGCTTTTTGACAACTGGTGTTGAGGTAAGGAGTATATCATAAGCTATATAATCAGAAGCATAAGCACAGACCATCAACAAGCAAACACTGCAACACTTCACAAGAAAAAGTTTTTATTCCCCCTGATTTTTGCATTCTGGACAACTAATCAGGGTTGCTGAAATTGGGATGTTACAAATTTTTCATGAATTTTTACAGTGAAGCACAAAAATCTGTTTCAGAACAGCAATTTTCCCAAGCATTACTTCTTTCTCATTAGAGGTTACTCTTGGCACAAAAACCACGTAAAAACTGATAAGGAGTGGTTATTACTGAGGTAATAACTTCCAAGACTCAACTAAAACTTTTGGGTTATCTCCCAATAAGTAATTTTCTTTAATGCCTTTCAGTTAGGCATAACAAGCAAGAAAATAATCAAGTATTCTCAAATGAAGAAGCATTAAGAGCAAAAACAAATTCTTAGGAGAGGCAAAAGGAATCTTCTCTCTCTTCTTAGGGAAGTGTTAGATACCTTTCTTGAGTGGAAATTTATATTTAATGGTGCCTTCTTTCATATCAATAATGGCACCAACAGTTCTAAGAAAAGGTCTTCCTAAAATAATATGACAAGAAGCATTGCATTCAACATCCAAAACATAGAAATCAACGGGGACATAGGCATCGTTAACCATAATAAGAAAATCATTAATACTCCGCATGAGATTATTTTTAGCATTATCATTAAGTGGGACATTTAAATAACAATCTTCTAATGGTGGCAAATCAAGCATTTCATAAATCTTTCTAGGCATAATAGAAACACTAATATCAAGATCACATAAACCTTTGAGATCAAAATCATTCACTTTCATATTAATGATGGGTTTAGAAGCTTTATTCCTCATCTTTTCTTCTTTAATTTTTATGAGAGCATCAGTAATGTGTTTTGTAAAGGCCATATTCATAGCACTAGCATTAGGACTTTTAGCAAGCTTTTGTAGGAACATAATTACTTCAGAGATATTGCAACCATCAAGATCAAAAATCATAATTATTATCTAAAGTAGTAGAGCAAGAGTACTATCTTACGGTACCCGTCCTTGGAAGTGACTACTCTGCCGATGAAGTTGGGCTTCAGTCTTCCGTGGAGGCATGAAGAGTTGAGCAGAGATCTTATATCCCTTCGGGGCTCGATACCGCGAGGGCTTAGGCTAGGCAGGCTACCTCGATTCTGTACTTCACGGAGTACTCGTCGGAGGACAGAATCTACGGCCTGGTGTACCTTCCTCTAAGGATCTATAGTTCTTCCTAAGGAGCGTAGCGTATCCTAATTAATGATTTTAGGGTCGGGACTCCTAAGTTTGCTTCAGCGAAGGGTTACTTTATTTGTGTGGGAAAGATGTAGTCTTTCCCCCTTAGGTTTTGAGTGGGTTAGCTCGGAGAAAACGCATTCCTTCCTTCTTGACTTCATTGGTGGTGGTTCTGAAGGTTGTCTTCCATCTTTCTCCTAGAGTCGAGGTCTTCAGAAGGCCTCCGTGAAGCTATGGCCTACGAGGCTTATATACTACTGTTATTCATACTTAGCCTTGTGGAGTCATTGGAGTCTCACAACTTCTAAGAGATTGGAAATGAGCGGTTTGCGATCCTGTGGTCCTTCGGATGATTTTTCAGCTGGAGTAGCGGAGAGATTTCGTAAAATCTTCCGTTAGTTTCTTTCAGGATACCCATGGGTTGTTGTTTGGTGGAAAGCCTTTGGATCCGGGGATATTTTCTGAAGTATCTTCTGGTAGACAGTCTTTTGAAGGGTGAGTGGGAAAGACGCGGTCTTTCCACCTTAGAGCTTCACTAAGGTTCATCAAGAAGGGTGCAGATCTTCTATCTTGGAGAGCTGACCCGATGTTAGTGGAAAGTTGTATCTTCCTGGAGTCTTGAGCTGGGGTCTTCGAGTGATGCCTTATTTTATCAACCTTGGTGGGGGTGGTTTCCTAATGAATCTTTTAGGTGGGTTAGCTCAAGGTAAGTTAGCGGTTTATGACTCTTCTGGATAGTCTGGGTTGAAGCAGTCAGCGTCGGGGAAGCGGTTTTCACTTGAATTTCTTGCGTTGTTTCTGCTTGATGGCGGAGTGGGTTTGTTGTCTTCACGCTTCCTAATCATCTGTCATCGGGGAATTGAAGTATTCTGGCCTTCTAGGCAGAATCATTCCGTTAGTTTGGGTAGGGTCGACTAGATTAGTTGGTCTTCTGAGGCAGTCAGAAGCTCTAATACACTGAAGGTTCGTGTGGTTAGGTCTCATCTTCTCGTCTCGGTTGACTTATCGGGTGGTTTCTTGTGGATATTGAGGATCCTTCGATGATCGACTTCCAGCTCCAGCGAAAGTCTTTCTATAGTAGACTGGGGAACTAGGGAGTGTGGGGTTATTGACGAATCTTGTGAGGTGGGTTTGACGAGGTATGCCGTCCTGCTGAGGTGAAATCTTCGAGTTGATTCTGACTTGACGATGTTGAACTCCTGGTTCTTGTGATGCTTTTCCTCTCATATACACTCGAGGTTAGTGTGGGTCTCATTACCGACAGCTAACACAAGGGTTTCCTGAGTTACTAGGTGGGTTATCACTCCTCGAGTCACATTTTTCTAAGGAGGTCAAAGCAAACCAGAGCATACAAACAAGGCGAATAGAGCGAGGGGATTGCAATGTCCTTTCAAACAACACACATGAAGCAACACAGGATGCATTTAGGCAAGCAAACACGGTCAACACTAGGGACCAAGGAGTTAACTACTCGCGATGTAGGGGAATCCTATTCTTAGGACTATCGACCCTAGATATCGTCTTTCTTCAGGTCGGAGTCACTATCTTGTGTATGAAGCCTTCATGTATCTTGGACGCTTCTTGATAGTGCAACACCCGATGTCTTCTGATTGTAAGGATCCCGTGGGTAGGGCGATATTGTAGTCTCCTTGTGTTTGCTGGTAGTTGCTTATCTTCATCTTGGTCTCATTGTCTTCACCGGGTTCTGGATCCTAGTCATTTAAAATCTGTAGGTTTGAGGTTTGGACGAGAGTTAAAGGAAACCATTTTCGAAAGCATTTACTTAGAGTAAGATAAGAAGTAAAAAAAATTGAAATTCATTGAGAAACTAGTTTTTCAAAGCCGTGGTTTTCAAAGTAAGGTTCATTTCTAACGACCATGCTAACTAAGGTTCTCCTACAGTCAGGATGGCTCTGATACCAAGTCTGTGGGGGCCCCCGGATTAATCATCCGAGAAATCCATGTTATGTATATATCCACGTTCCCATGATTAGTGAGCCGTGGAACATAACCGACATGTATCATTACAACATCCAAGATATACCGAATTACAAGACTTACATAAATGCCGTTATGGCTATACCATCTTCCACAGCGGAACATCATCACACGCAGAGCCCAATCATGCCTCAACCTATAGGCAACTGACTGGGAGAACGTCCTAGCTCGCATAGTCGTCAACTTCACCTTCTTCTTGATATCTGACCAAGTTAATAGCCAGGGACAATGCCAGTGAGTACTTTGAATGTACTCGCGAACCACCTTAAGAGAATAATAATAACAGGAGGATATGCAATATGGTTGTGGTTGTAGGAGGGCTTCAAGAGAGGTTCTTTTCTCAAATAGTTTCTCCTGTAGATATAGCATCTACATATCTTTGTTGAAGACTTTTGTAAACCATTTTGGAAACCTTTTGAAAAGTTTTGGAAAACACTAGGATTGGGGTACCCATTTGTTCCCGTCTTTAGGTCTTCCCACGACCAAACTCCTTTCTCCTCCTTCTGACCATCCCATGGTCAAAACCTTTATCCTTTGCGACCATCCCATGGTCAAAACATTTCCAAAGCCATTTATTTTCCGAAAACCTTTTTGAAAACAAGACCAGCACCGCTCTACAGAAGTTTGTCCAACCTGTCCATAACCATGGGCACGGCTATTCGAATAGATTTACACTCTGCGGAGGTTGTACACTTTACCCACACCATCCGGGTACACTACCCTGATCTACACCGATCGTGGGTCGAGTAAATGATTAAGACTCTCTGGATGCCCACTCCAATATAAGTGCCTACCCTATGAGTGTTATTCCCCCCAACACCGGGACGTCGGGTATCGAGGACCAACCGGAGCGCATTTTACACTTTACAAAGTGGGCGCTTTCAATGAGGGGCTCATAGTAACGCGTGGAGGTCAGTAGACCCTTTGTTCCTTCTCTAGGTCAATTTCCCACATGGACCTTTATCGGGGAAGGCCCACCCTACAGGGATCCCCGATCCCCTATAGTAGTTGCGAGGCAGCTTATACCAGAATATACAACCATCAAGTCCAGCCCTGTCCTATTCTAGAGTAATGTGGTTGCTGTAACAACCTCGGACCCTATGCTCTAAGTTCAAGCCTGGATGAACCAAAAGTGGTTAAGGGATTTTACAGCGGGGGCCCAGGGCCACCCACGTGTAGGCCCGTCGACCGCCCTAACCACTTCCAAGAACATCGGGACAAGAGCGAGCGGCGTAGGCAACAGGCGAAGAGATCAAATACATACACAAGTGAGTATGTATGCAAGCTACCTTACAACAGTTCTCAGAGCCATACCATCTAAAAGAAATAGAAATATTGCAATGCCATATGGCAAGATCCAAATATCCTAGATAGAGATAATAGTGTTGGATAGCTCCTCATACATCAATAAATAGAGTAACAAGCGGAAGCGGGAAACAAGATCCGAGTACGGATAAGAAGCAAATCGGCATAAGATGCCACATAAATAAGCACATCCCGCCCACGGATCTCACAGATCCCCATCCCCGGAATCCCTACACCGAGTGATCGTTGCCAACATCATCTGTCTCCTCCACCTAGTATCCATCTTGCGAATACACCTGTTCATCTGAATCAAACAATTTATCGTGTGAGACCCTAGGGGTACTCAGCAAGTCTTTATGCCTCTAAAGAGGACATATACCTGGGGTGACGCAATTGCAGCAAAAGATAATAACTAACAAGTCTATAGATACTCGCTAACCATCCGCCTAACCAAAGAAAGGCGGATGTCCGTTAATTAGAAACAATAGTTATGGCAGTATAAAGTAACAGATCCATCCTCCTTCTCGCTTACCAACGAGAAAGCGGACGAACAACCCATCCGTTGGTAGTTTTATTAATCATTCCATGAATATTGCACTAATTACCAGTCAGATATTTAGTCAAATTAAAGACGGTACTTTAGTTATACTTGTCTATGATCGAGAAACTGTGCTCCAAGTCGTCCATAACCGTGGACACGGCTTTCAGAAAGATTTACCCTGCAGGGGTGCACAAATAGCAACACACACACGATCAACGTCGGAAAAACCAAATCAAAACCCAATGAGGCTTTCACGACAAAGCAATCACAGGCTTCATAAATCATTTCAGGGGGGCACCCGAATAAGCTACCCGCAACAAAGTTGGCCGGCTCCGAGACGGACCCAGGGTTTGCGAGAACGGCTGTAAACGACCGGAAACCCGAAAGTGTGACTGGGCTTGTCGATACCATGAAATCGTGCCGCGATCCTAAACAGTACAGGTGCTCCACGCACAATCGTAAAGAAAGCCGTAAAGCATGGCATAAGTACAGGATAGTAATAAAGCCCCAAACTACTTTGTTGCCCCAAGAAATAAAGTGCAAATCAAGCTCATGCAAAGGGGGATTCATAGAGTCTCCCGTATGTGGATAGTGCGAATAGTCAAGGAATAGGTATCAAGTACTCGGGGTCCTACGGGACACAAGTGAGCATGAAAAACCAAATAACAGTTATTGCCCACCGGTGCCTCTTTCATTAGTTATCCCATTACTACTCAGGTTATGTTGTTTAGGTACCTCGTTATCCATCAGACACTCACAAATCCTACACATGCAATTCTACGACTCACAAGGCTCAAGCAACTCCTGTAGTAATGGTTCATAGGATGGAGGAACAAGCTTCGGTGGGGTTTAAAAGTAAAGGCCATGCAATACTTGGGATTCAGTTTAATGCAATCGCGACTCCATGATGCAAGAATAAGATAGAAGCAATAGGTAATATATGTATGCAAGCATGTGGTAGTGCTTGCCTGGCAGCTCAGTTGAAGCGAGAGATGGATATGGGTAGTACTCCTGCGATTCCTGATAATTCCCCTGCTCGGCGTCTATTCGAAAGAAGAACCAAACAAACAAGGGCCAACATAAATAAAGTGCACAAGCATATAAATAAAATGCGACAAGCAACCAAGCATGCTATGATGAATGATGCACAATTTTCATGGCAATAATGTAGCATGGAAGGGTGAGGTGTGGGGACAAGAATAAATCAGTTTATTAATTATTTGGTCAAGTTTTATTACCATAAACAGTTCTGATTATCTAATATTTATATGATGCATTCTGCAATTCATATCTTGGAATGCATAATCCGAACGGGCTCGTCGCGCCGATCGATTTAGACATATTATTTGTCAAATTTGGAGTTATAGAATTAAAGTTATTAATTAATTGAGAAAAGGCATTTTTATTGCAATTTAATCATCTCGAAAATTTAAATTAGTCAAACATTATTTTGGATGGCATAATTCAATTCCTCACATTTTTTTTATTCAAAAACATATATTATTTGTATTATTTGGAATTACCAATTAAAAGTTATCAATTTCTGGATTTAAAATCATTTCAACAAATTCTGAAAATATTTTTATTAAACTGAAAAAGGAACACAGACTTTTTATACTCGGCAGAAGCTAGCCACAGACGCTTACGGGTGGGGCCGAGATGCTGAGAGACGTTGTGCTGGCAAAAGAAAACAGCGGGCAACTTTTCTCACCCACGGAGACCTTACCCGCAGCCAGTGACAGACGGGCCCGGCCGGATGCGGGACCACACGCGCGCGCGGCCCGCCGGCGTGTTACACGTGGGCGAGGCTGGGGTGCGGGGGACCTGTCCGTGACGGACAGAAACTGCCGGGGGGCTTTGTGCAAAAAGACCTACGAACTTCAACTTGATCCACTAACACGAGCTAGCTGGAGCGATCTTAGCGAGAGGATTGTGATCGATCCAAAGTGAATTTGGCGATACCGCAAAGAGCAAAAGTGCAGAGGAGATCAAGGGCTTCATATTTTGTTCACGAATCGTCGCCGGAAAACATCTGTATCTCCAGATATACGCTGACGAACAGAGAGGTAGGAGGTAGAGTCGGACTGACGGAAAACGTCCAGAAAACACAGAAACTATCCGGATCTTCTCCAGATGATTCCCACTGCCGTAGATCATCGTTTCAAGCGAGGTTTGGACCTACGGGTTGCTGGATCTACCAGGAGACATCCCAAAGTTGGGGATTACATCGGAGGCGGAGTGGATTCACCGAAAATCGATGAAGTTCAGAGGCCCCGAGAGATGCTTGCTGTTGCTGCTGCTGTCCACGGCGTGCGAGAGCGACGTGCGCGCGGTGAGCGACAGGCGAGAGGAAACAAGGGAAACAGGGAGGATCTAGGGAGAGTAGGTGGGCTAGGGAAAGAGGAAGCTGGGCGAGCAGAGGCTCACCAAGGGGAGGGTCGGGGGCGAGGTGGTGGCAACAGCGACAAAGGAAGGAGCCGGCGATGGCGAGCATTGGATGCGTGCCTGTGTGCGTGGCAACGGCGGGAGGAAGATGGCGAGGCCCTGGTACGCTCCTGGTGCTACACCGCGTCGCCAGCGCTGCGACCTACTCCTTCTCAGCTTGCAGCTCCGGCGGAAGCGGACAACAGCGGTGAGGTCTGTGTGCCATGCAATATGGACATACTAGCAAGCCTCAAGTTGCCATCCTCGAAATTGCAAGAAGAGGAAAAGCACAAGGGTTGTGGGATTAGATAGATAGAGATGAGGGAGAGATGGGTCAGGGTTTTGGACAAGGTTGTTTGAATTCAAACCCATGCAAAACTTCAAGCAAGAACTCCAAAAGATAAAAGGGAAGGTGAGAGGTTGTTTGCATGGCTCATGCATGATCCTTAGCTAGGCCACACTATATTTGTGAAAACAAATACAAGCTCAAATGACCCCACTTAGTCACATGCACTCAAATTTGAATAAAGCCCAAGAAAAAGGTTTGGAGAGGTTAAATTAAAACAACAAATAGAAGAACTAGAGTTGGATGGGGATGTGGGGTTTATATTCCATGTGACATGAAATAATGGTACCCACACATCAGATACATGCACAAGGAATTAACACATGGCTTGGATTAAACCCATATGTCCAAGAGTGGAACAAATAAGCATGAATGAATGTAATGGAATTGCTAGTGTGTGTGTTCCACTAGACAAGTATATAGCCTTAATAATATTCATACATGATCAAATATTCCAAAACACACCATATGGAAGCTAGACAAGGAAAACTACTCACATAGCATGCAAAGGTGGCCATGTGGCTCTCCCCATATCAATATTGTGAAAACAACATGATGCATAAATGGGAGCATGTGGAAGTAGAAGTGGATCCATCCCATCCCACATGAGCTAGAGGTAAAACCAATAATTGCAAGGCTCACATATAGTTGGATGGTGGAATGATGGGGTGGTGACAAGAAAGGTGGTGGAATTAATAAAATATATACCCCCCAACTCAACTTGGGCATCAAGCATTTATCAAGAACCAAATACAATATATCAAGAGGCAAATACAATTAATAGTGCATATGAGATAAGAACCAAATGAAAAGGGTTTTAGATGATGCTCAAATGCAATGTGGCATGATGACATGAGCATGATATAATTATGATGCAACAATTATATGTAGGAATGTAGCATATTATTATTAGACCATGTAGCATTACAAATGTTAGACAGATGGGATGCTATAACTCTCCCCCACTAAACAGGAATCTCGCCCCGAGATTCTAGGAAGAAGAAGAAGACACGAAGAGGGTAGGATACTTGGCACGGAGCTCATCGTCGCGTTCCCAAGTGGCTTCATCAACGGAATGGTGCGACCACTGCACCTTGCAGAACTTGATAGACTTGTTGCGAGTCTTTCTTTCTGCGACTTCTAGGATTTTTGTGGGGTGTTCTTGATAAGACAGGTCTTCTTGGAGATTGATAAGCTCATGGTCCACGGTCTTGCCGGGATCCTTGAAGCACTTCTTGAGTTGAGAGATATGGAAATCATCATGGACCTTGAGTTTTTCAGGGAGCTCAAGAGCATAAGCAACTTCTCCTCTTCTACCACGAATTTTGAAAGGGCCGATGTATCTAGGAGCCAGCTTCCCTTTGATACCAAACCGGTGCGTGCCTCTCATGGGAGTGACACGAAGGTAAACGAGATCACCAGGGACATACTCCATGTCCGTGTGCTTTCTGTCGTAGTTGCTCTTGTAGTGACTTTGAGCAACCTTCAGGTTTTCGAGAATGATGTGAACCTTCTCCTCTGCTTGAGTTACAATGTTGGGGCCAAACAATGTTCTTTCACCTGCCCTTGACCAACCAATCGGAGTTCGTCATTTGCGACCATAGAGGACCTCGAAGGGTGCCATCTGGAGACTCCTCTGATAGCTGTTGTTGTAAGAGAACTCAGCATAAGGAAGGCATTCTTCCCACTTCTTGCCGAAAGAGATGACGCAAGCACGGAGCATATCTTCCAGAATCTGATTGATTCATTCAACTTCCCTTGTGACTGAGGGTGGTAAGCTGTGCAGAAGTTCAACTTTGTTCCCAAAGCATTTTGGAAACTTCCCCAGAACTTGGAAGTGAAGATGCTTCCATGGTCTGAGCTGATTACGAGAGGAACCCCATACAAAGAGACAATTCTGTTGATGTAGAGCTCGGCCAGCTAACTACCAGAAATTGTTTCCTTGACTGGAAAGAAGTGAGCCACTTTAGAAAGCATGTCGATGACAACAAAGATTGCATTGTTGCCTTTCTGCGACCTTGGAAACCCAGTTATGAAGTCCATCTCTACTTTCCCCCATTTCCATTCTGGAGGCTTCAATGGCTGTAGAAGACTAGAAGGTTTCTAATGGATAGCTTTTACTCTGCGGCAGACATCACACTCTGAGACATACTTGGCACAATATCGTTTCAATCCAGGCGACCAATATTGTGTTTTAAGGTCCATGTACATCTTAGTGCTGCCAGGGTGGATAGAAAGAACAGAATCATGAGCTTATTTAAGAACTTGCTCTCTCAAACCCGGATACTTCGGAACGAACATCCGGTGCTTAAAGAATAGAGTGTCTTGGTCGTCAAGGTGGAAAGGTTCATACTTCAGAAGCTGAATCTTATGATGTTTTTAGTGTAAGGATCACCAAGTTGAATGGAGCGAACTTTTTCTTCCAGAGAGGGGTAGCTATCAAGTTACGAAGATAGCCCTGAGGTACAAGCTCGAGGTTGAGTCGACGGAATTCCTCGCACAAGAGAGGTTGTTGTTCTTCCGCGATGAGGTCATTCACATATGCCTTACGACTGAGGGCATCGGCCATCACATTTGCTTTGCCCGGAGTGTAGTTGATCGAAAGATCAAAGTCGTTGATGGTTTCAATCCATCTCCTTTGTCGAAGGTTGAGGTCCGGCTGAGTGAAGATATACTTCAGGCTTTTGTGGTCAGAAAAGATCTCACAACGGTTTCCAAGCAAGTAGTGCCTCCATACTTTTAGAGCGAAGACAACCGCTGCAAGTTCAAGATCATGTGTTGGATAGTTGAGCTCATGAGTTTTCAACTGACGGTAAGCATAAGCAATGACTTGCTTTTCTTGCATGAGGACCGCACCCAATCCTTGCAAGGAGGCGTCATAGAATAACTAGAAAGGCTTTGATGTATCTGAAGGAATCAAGACTGGTGTGGAAGTGGGCTTCTCTTTGAGTGTTTCAAAGCTAGCTTGACATGCAGGAGACCAAAGGTATTTCTTGCCTTTCTTGAGGAGATCGGTAAGAGGCTTCGCAATCTTCGAGAAGTTCTGAATGAAGCGACGGCAGTAACTAGCCAAACCAAGGAAACTCCAGACTTCTTTGCCATTTTTGGGTGGAAGCCACGCAACAATTGTCCGAACAGTTTCTGGGTTGACGGCAATGCCCTTAGCAGAGATGACGTGACCAAGATAGGTGCCCTCGGGAAGCCAAAATTCACACTTGGAGAACTTTGCATATAGGCGATTCTCACGAAGCTTGTTTAGGACACACCGAAGGTGTTCTTCATGTTCTTCCTTTGACTTAGAATAGACTAGAATGTCATCCAGATAGACCACAACGAATTTATCAAGATACTCCATGAAAACCGAGTTCATAAGCCTCGAGAAGGTGGCAGGTGCGTTGGTGAGACCAAAGGACATGACCGTGTACTCGTACAGGCCATAGCGGGTGGTGAAAGATGTTTTGGGAACATCTTCCTTGCGAATCTTGATTTGATGATATCCACTTCTCAAGTCAAGCTTAGAGAATACCACAGCTCCAGCTAGCTGATCGAAGAGATCATCAATCCGCGGAAGGGGATATTTATTCTTGATGGTTTTTGCATTGAGAGCTCGGTAATCAACACAAAGTCGATCAGTGCAGTCTCGCTTCTTCACAAAGATGGTTGGGCTACCCCAAGACAAAGTGTTGTGCTGAATGAAACCCAACTTCTCTTGTTCATCAAGCTGACGTTTGAGTTCAGCCAACTCAGCAGGACCCATTTTATAAGGCCGCTTGGAGATAGGAGCGGTACCAGGTTCAAGCTCAATCACAAACTTGACCTCTCGGTCAGGAGGCATACCTGGTAACTCTTCAGGAAAAACATCTAGGAACTCACGGACTACCGGAACATTTTGCAAAGCTTCCATAACATCAATGTCTTGGACACCCAAAGAGTAGAGCTGAATAGAAGGAGTTTGCTTTGGAGAATAGACTATGTGGCCTTCAGGAAATTTCAAAGAAACCGAGTGTTCAGCACAATCAATCACAGCTTCATTGGCTTTCAACCAATCCATGCCCAATATGACATCAATATCCGAATTGCCCAATTCAATGAGGGATGCAGGAAAAATTTGGTTGCCAATTTCAATTTGGTTCCCATGGCTTATTTGAGAAGCCTTCGTAGTTGTCCTCGGTGATTGCACCCTAAGAACCTTGGACATGGATTGAATCGGAAGACCTTGTTGCGGAGAGAACCTCTGAGACATAAAAGAATGCGATGCACCAGTATCGAATAACACTCGTGCAGAAACTGAGTTAACAGGAAGCGTACCCAGCACAACTCTAGGTGCATGCTCGGCTTGAGCGACGTTGACACAGTTGGCACGAGCAACAGTGGACCCAGGCTTGGTGTTGATGTTGAGAGCCCGAGGTGGAGGTGCATGAACCATAGAAGGACTTTCTGTAGGTCTTGGAGGTGGAGGAGGAAGAGCTTTGTTGTTCATGGGACAGCTCCAGTATTGATGCCCAGTGTTCCCACAAGTGTAACAAGCACCAGGTGGACGTGGAGCAGCGTAGCCAGGGAATCCACCAGGCGCTCCAAGGCAGTTGTGGTTGTAGCCCCTAGGAGTAGCGGTGAAGGAATTTGGTGGCCTTGCCGCGCAGCTTGAAGGTCTTGGTGAAGCCGGGAGCGGCGGTGCGGTATTAGGAACCAACACGCGGCACTTAGAGGGAGCTGTCATAGCTGAAGAGCTTGCTGCGTCACGACTGTGTTTCTTGGACTCCTCGAACACTTGCCTACTGGCTTCTTCCTCTAGAGGTGTATGTTGGAGTTCCAGAAAAGACCCCGGCCTTGCATGAGTGATTGCATATTTGATAGATGCATTGAGCCCTTGCCTGAACCTCTTTTGTTTTTCTTGTCATCAGAGATCTCATTGCCACCATACCAAGAAAGATTCATGAAGTTTCTGATATAGGTGTTGACGTTGTCATTGCCCTCCTTGAGGTTGAGAAATGCCTCCTTCATTCTCTCCATGACAATTTCTGACAGGTATTGCTCTTTGAAAGCCCCAGCGAACTGCTCCCAAGTAGGCTGAAACCAGAGTGGTTTGCCTTCAAGTAATTCTCCCACCATAGAGCTGCGTCTCCTTTCAGAAGGTGAGTGGCACATTTTACCCATTTTTTTTGAGGAACATCAGCAGTCATCAGTAACCTTGACATCTCACGAAGCCAATCATCAGCATCGAGTGGCTGATCAGACACCTCAAAGTGGCACGGGTTAAACTTCAGAAAACCCTTGATGTCTCCTCGCTTGGGAGGTGGAGGTAGTGGGGCAAACTCATTCCTCCTGACACTTTCTTCAAAGCGTTGCTGGTTCTGTTGCATTGTTCCCAAGGCATTAGCAATACTTGCCAACGCAGCCCCCAGTACGGATAAGAAGCAAATCTGCATAAGATGCCACATAAATTAGCACATCCTGCCCACAGATCTCACAGATCCCCATCCCCGGAATCTCTACACCGAGTGATAGTTGCCAACATCATCTATCTCCTCCACCCAGTATCCATCTTGCGAATACACTTGTTCATCTGAATCAAACAATTTATCATGTGAGACCCTAGGGGTACTCAGCAAGTCTTTATGCCTCTAAAGGGGTCATATACCTGGGTTGACACCATTGTAGCAAAAGATAATAACTAACAAGTCTATAGATACTCGCTAACCATCCGCCTAACCAAAGATAGGCGGATGTCCGTTAATTAGAAACAACAGTTATGGTAGTATAAAGTAACAGATCCATCCTCCTTCTCGCTTACCAACGAGAAAGCGGACGAACAACCCATCCGTTGGCAGTTTTATTAATCATTCCATGAATATTGCACTAATTACCAGTCAGATATTTAGTCAAATTAAAGACGGTACTTTAGTTATACTTGTCTATGATCGAGAAACTATGCTCCAAGTCGTCCATAATCGCGGACACGGCTTTCAGAAAGATTTACCCTACAGGGGTGCACAAATAGCAACACACACACGACCAACCTCAGAAAAACCAAATCAAAACCCAACGAGACTTTCATGACAAAGCAATCACAGGATTCATAAATCATTCCAGGGGGCCACCCCAATAAGCTACACGCAACGAAGTTGGTCGGCTCCGATACGGACCCAGGGTTTGTGAGAACGGCTATAAACGACCAGAAACCCGAAAGTGTGACTAGGCTTGTCGATACCGCGAAATTGTGCCGCGATCCTAAACAGTACAGGTGCTCCACGCACAATAGTAAAGAAAGCGGTAAAGCATGGCATAAGTACAGGATAGTAATAAAGCCCCAAACTACTTTGTTGCCCCAAGAAATAAAGTGCAAATCAAGCTCATGCAAAGGGGGATTCATAGAGTCTCCCGTATGTGGATAGTGCGAATAGTCAAGGAATAGGTATCAAGTACTCGGGGTCCTACGGGACACAAGTGAGCATGAAAAACCAAATAACAGTTATTGCCCACCGGTGCCTCTTTCATTAGTTATCCCATTACTACTCAGGTTACGTTGTTTAGGTACCTCCTTATCCATCAGACACTCACAAACCCTACACATGCAATTCTACGACTCACAAGGCTCAAGCAACTCCTGTAGTAATGGTTCATAGGATGGAGGAACAAGCTTCGGTGGGGTTTAAAAGTAAAGGCCATGCAATACTTGGGATTCATTTTAATGCAATCGCGACTCCATGATGCAAGAATAAGATAGAAGCAATAGGTAATATATGTATGCAAGCATGTGGTAGTGCTTGCCTGGCAGCTCAGTTGAAGCGAGAGATGGATCTGGGTAGTACTCCTGGGATTCCTAATAATTCCCCTGCTCAGCGTCTATTCGAAAGAAGAACCAAACAAACAAGGGCCAACATAAATAAAGTGCACAAGCATATAAATAAAATGCGACAAGCAACCAAGCATGCCATGATGAATGATGCACAATTTACATGGCAATAATGTAGCATGGAAGGGTGAGGTGTGGGGACAAGAATAAATCATTTTATTAATTGTTTGGTCAAGTTTTATTACCATAAACAGTTCTGATTATCTAATATTTATATGATGCATGCTGCAATAAATATCGTGGAATGCATAATCAGAACAGGCTCGTCGCACTGATCGATTTACACATATTTTTTGTCAAATTTGGAGTTATAGAATTAAAGTTATTAATTAATTGAGAAAAGGCATTTTTATTGCAATTTAATCATGTAGAAAATTTAAATTTGTCAAACATTATTTTGGATGGCATATTTGAATTCCTCACATTTTTCTGATTCAAAAACATATATTATTTGTATTACTTGGAATTAGCAATTAAAGGTTATTAATTTCTGGATTTAAAATCATTTCAACAAATTCTGAAAAAATATTTTTATTAAACTGAAAATGGAACACAGACTTTTTATACTCGGCAGAAGCTAGCCACAGACGCTTACGGGTGGGGCCGAGATGCTGAGAGACGCTGTGCTGGCAAAAGAAAACAGCGGGCAACTTTTCTCACCCACGGAGACCTTACCCGCAGCTAGTGACAGACGGGCCCGGCCGGATGCGGGACCACACGCGCGCGCGGCCCGCCGGCATGTTACACGTGGGCGAGGCTGGGGCACGGGGGACCTGTCCGTGACGGACAGAAACTGCCGGGGGCTTTGTGCAAAAAGACCTACGAACTTCAACTTGATCCACTAACACGAGCTAGCTGGAGCGATCTTGGCGAGAGGATTGTGATCGATCCAAAGTGAATTTGGCGATACCGCAAAGAGCAAAAGTGTAGAGGAGATCAAGGGCTTCATATTTTGTTCACGAATCGTCGCCGGTAAACATCTGTATCTCCGGATATACGCTGACGAACAGAGAGGTAGGAGGTAGAGTCGGACTGACGGAAAACGTCCAGAAAGCACAGAAACTATCCGGATCTTCTCCAGATGATTCCCACTGCCGTAGATCATCGTTTCAAGCGAGGTTTGGACCTACGGGTTGCTGGATCTACCAGGAGACATCCCAAAGTTGGGGATTACATCGGAGGCAGAGTGGATTCACCGAAAATCGATGAAGTTCAGAGGCCCCGAGAGATGCTTGCTGTTGCTGCTGCTGTCCACGGCGTGCGAGAGCGACGTGCGCGTGGCGAGCGACAGGCGAGAGGAAACAAGGGAAACGGGGAGGATCTAGGGAGAGTAGGTGGGCTAGGGAAAGAGGAAGCTGGGCGAGCAGAGGCTCACCAAGGGGAGGGTCGGGGGCGAGGTGGTGGCAACGGCGACAAAGGAAGGAGCCGGCGATGGCGAGCGTTGGATGCGTGCCTGTGTGCGTGGCAACGGCGGGAGGAAGATGGCGAGGCCCTGGTACGCTCCTGGTGCTACACCGCGTCGCCAGCGCTGCGACCTACTCCTTCTCAGCTTGCAGCTCCGGCGGAAGCGGACAACAGCGGTGAGGTCTGTGTGCCATGCAATATGGACATACTTGCAAGCCTCAAGTTGCCATCCTCGAAATTGCAAGAAGAGGAAAAGCACAAGGGTTGTGGGATTAGATAGATAGAGATGAGGGAGAGATGGGTCAGGGTTTTGGACAAGGTTGTTTGAATTCAAACCCATGCAAAACTTCAAGCAAGAACTCCAAAAGATAAAAGGGAAGGTGAGAGGTTGTTTGCATGGCTCATGCATGATCCTTAGCTAGGCCACACTATATTTGTGAAAACAAATACAAGCTCAAATGACCCCACTAAGTCACATGCACTCAAATTTGAATAAAGCCCAAGAAAAAGGTTTGGAGAGGTTAAATTAAAAAAACAAATAGAAGAACTGGAGTTGGATGGGGATGTGGGGTTTATATTCCATGTGACATGAAATAATGGTACCCACACATCAGATACATGCACAAGGAATTAACACATGGCTTGGATTAAACCCATATGTCCAAGAGTGGAACAAATAAGCATGAATGAATGTAATGGAATTGCTAGTGTGTGTGTTCCACTAGACAAGTATATAGCCTTAATAATATTCATACATGATCAAATATTCCAAAACACACCATATGGAAGCTAGACAAGGAAAACTACTCACATAGCATGCAAAGGTGGCCATGTGGCTCTCCCCATATCAATATTGTGAAAACAACATGATGCATAAATGGGAGCATGTGGAAGTAGAAGTGGATCCATCCCATCCCACATGAGCTAGAGGTAAAACCAATAATTGCAAGGCTCACATATAGTTGGATGGTGGAATGATGGGGTGGTGACAAGAAAGGTGGTGGAATTAATAAAATATATACCCCCCAACTCAACTTGGGCATCAAGCATTTATCAAGAACCAAATACAATATATCAAGAGGCAAATACAATTAATAGTGCATATGAGATAAGAACCAAATGAAAAGGGTTTTAGATGATGCTCAAATGCAATGTGGCATGATGACATGAGCATGATATAATTATGATGCAACAATTATATGTAGGAATGTAGCATATTATTATTAGACCATGTAGCATTACAAATGTTAGACAGATGGGATGCTACAGTTGCATAGGATTAAGTTGTTATAGCTAAACTGCAAAGAACCGGGTGCATTTTTGTAAACCTTTTTCCTCCAGCTTTCCTTCAGCATTTTGTAAAACAAAACCCTTTTTCTTTCTCTACATCTCTTGGAAGGTCCCACCTCACTAAGGTTTTATCATAAAACATTTGGTAAAACTTTTTCTGGGGTCTTCCCATCCTCTAGCTTTGCTTCGGCTAAAATGGGGGCTCCAAAGGGTATGGTGTATTACAGCATCTACCACACTAGGGACAAGTAGGTGTCATCAAGGGAGTTGTACCTAATAGTACAAAAGTGTAATAGTTCGGAGGAGCCAAGCCACTACCCTATACACCAACATATAGTAAAACAATGCAGTTTTAATAAATAGTAGATAAAACATGCATAAGTAAAACAGTAGGAGAAGGCTTATGAGCAAGAAGGTGGCTTGCCTGATGATCAGCAATATGGCAATATGTACCTGGACTTCTTCTTTAGATAACCAAGAATACCAATAATAATAAGACCTCTTCTTCTCGGCGTCAATATAAGCGCAACTATCGTCGTCACCGAGTATACATGCAAGCAAGCGAGACCACAATCAAACAAGGCATTCAAGCATCAAAACCATACAGCAAGCAATTGACAATACAAGAGTACAAATCATTAGTGGTGTTGAGAAAAGGGATTTGAAGGATTGGGAGCATGTCTTGGAACATTTGAAGGAAACCATATGGGTTTCATAGTCTAGAAACTAGGGATGAGAGGGTTTTGGACAAAAGCCTTATTATATAAGGTACCATTGCGAAAGAATGATACCAACATATATGTATTGATAAAATGAAACCAATAAAAGTGGTTTCACTATTTTATCATTTACCAAAGATTTATAGTGATTTTTATAGTGAATAAGACTCTAGTTTTAGGAAATAATTCACCAGAAAAGTTCTGGAGCTCCAAAAATTATTTCCTTTGGTGGTTATTTCTTGATGTACTTGTCCTCTGAGAGTTGGAATCATGCCAAAATATTTACAAGAATGTCCTCAGGAAATTCCCAAAGGCAGTTCTGTAGACAACTTGTCTTTTTCATCAGATTTAATCTACCGAGGATTTTGATATGAGGTGAAGGGCAGTGGATAGGTATTGCACTTACCTCCCAGTACCAGCTGGAATCACTCTTTTTGGTGTTCCAAAGCTACTATAGAGATTTATCTAGTGAAAACACTAGGGACATAAATGTTTAATTCATTAAAATTCATCAGAAATCCAATAGATGGTGAGCTCCTTGGTTTTAGTAGATATTGGTAATAAGGTGTATAGGGAGTTGGAATTAGGTCAATTCCAACTTTGGTTTGGCCTAGGGAATTTTCTAAGGACAGATAAGGCTTGTTTTTGTTATTTTTGCTAAAGGCAAACTACTCATCACCTTGGCACGGGGTAAGGTCTGGATGATAGGTATAGGAATTACATTTCAGAGGAACTTGGTTTCATCTAAATGGGATTACAAAAACTTCCTAAGGAAATTATTTAGTATAATAGTCACATCTTGGTGGATTTAATGCCAATAAATAATGAAAATTATTTTTGATCGAGGGTTTATTCTGAATGATTGACAAAACATACTAGAACATGTGGAAAAATTATATCTGGTCAAATATGGATTTACACATTTTTTTATTTAAACTGACAGCTATAAAAACAGATCTGTAATGAAAATTGAAAAGGGAGGAAGGGAAATGGGCTAGATCTGCTGGCTGCTGGGCCGCGAGCAGCAGGGAACGACCAGGCTGTACTAGGCTGGGGAAGTGGATTCGACCCACCCGGCGAGGCCAGTGCGCGGGAGGAGAGGTTCAAAGGGTTGATAGCGGGACCCGCTGGTCAGTCACCCTGGGGGCCGAACCGGTATCGGTGGATGCTGCCTGTTGGATCGAAGGGAGATCAACGGCTCTGGTTCCTTCTTCCTCCTTTGGTCAGGGTGGCAGAGGGCAAACCCTAGCAGGCGGCGGCGGTCGCAGGGAGCTTACTAGAGGCACGGGGAGGGGTCGGAGAGGGCACGGGGCAACGGGGCGGTCTGCTGCGGTTCCGACGATGGGCGGCACGATGCGGTTCCTCACCGGGAGATGTCTCGCGTGAAGAAGAGGCAAGCTCGTCGGAGCTCGACGCCGTCCTCAGAGAAGTCGTTCCTAGGAGAGAAAAGAGGGGGTTAGAGGCAGAAGGGATAGGGAATCCCAGTACTGCGACATGCAGAGGAAGAAAGGCCGAGGAGGGAGCACCCCGAGCAGAACTTGGAAAGGGACCGAGCCGCCCTTTTCTTCTTTCTCCTGGCTAGGACAGAACAGGGGAGAGGGTGGGGACCTCTTGGGTGGTAAGTGGGAGCGAGAGGAGTGGAGTGAGGACGGTGGGGACATGGTACTAGCCTCTAGCCTTATAAACCGATGGACAATGGTCCATGGTGGTCTAGGTGTAGAAAGGGCTTGGAGGGAGGGAGATGAAACCAGGGGAGGATGTTGTGGGCGTGGAGAGTGGTTTTTGGGGGTGTGCAGGTCAGAGAGAGGAAGGGTTGCTGCTGTGGCAAGAGCCTTTGGCAAAAGGTGGTTGTCCCACTCCAATTCTCTACCTCCAAACACTAGAGGACAAGGAGGAGAGTTGCTACAGTAGCTTAGCTATAGTGCACACTGCCAGGACTGAGGGGTGGTGCTGTGGAGGCTTGCTAGTGAAGATTGGTGAGGTATGATGGAGGTTTGGTTTGGTGTTTGGTACTAAAAGGGTGAATGTTCAAATCTGCCATAAAGGATGATCAAGAGTTATTGCTTTATTCTTGATCTTGACCAAGTGAGATAAGGATGTTGGTATATAGGTGTCATCAAGATACCCCTCCAGGATTTATTTGAGATTTTTCAAAAGGATTAGAAGTCCACTTAAACCCATTTATTCAAAAAGGGTAGAAGTAGATTCTAGAAGATCATTTGATATTTGTGAATTCTACAGGTGGAGTTTTTGATGTGAGATGGTCCCAAATGTGAATACACACTTAGGGGAATTTTCCCAAGATTTATTGAGGCTTAAAATTATTTAAAACTATTAGTATTCCATTTCTGCCATTTAAGAAAATAGGCAAGAAGAAATAATAAAGATCTTCAAAAATATTTATTTTTGAAGTGGGAAGACAGGGTATGATATATAGATCTCAAATGAACACAGAGTTGGATAAGTGCTTTGGCAAAAACAAAACTTTCCTTTATGGAAGAAATTTTGGGAGATCTTATCTATTAAAGAGATTAATTAGATTTGGAGCCATAATAATTATGGATAATAGTTGATAAATCTTGATGATCAGGGCAGATGATGTAG
The DNA here is from genome assembly GCA_910589775.1 of Avena eriantha. Classification (NCBI taxonomy): domain Eukaryota; kingdom Viridiplantae; phylum Streptophyta; class Magnoliopsida; order Poales; family Poaceae; genus Avena; species Avena eriantha. The sequence continues at coordinate 165,930,725 of OU342743.1, read as the reverse complement.
ACAAGGTGTAGCAAGCATTTTCAACCTTGGGAATTGGAAATCCAACTTGAATTAGATGGAAAACAAGGAGTTGTGGATCTAGGGTGATGTTATTTTTATACCACCAAAACCTTGTTGGAGCTTGGAGCTCAGAGCTCACCTTGATGCCAGGGGTAGAGGGATAGTTACACCAAGTTATATAGATAATCATGGCAGAAGGATTTTTGATTGATTACATTTGAGGTGGTCTAAAAGTGATGGCAAACTTTGTTGAAAATATGGCTGCCATACCAGATGAGTCATGATGCCTTATAAACCATCTGGGTTTAAGAAGGACAAAGATCCACTTGGAACAAGTGAAGTAGATGTTGATAGACCTATATGAGTAGAACACAACCATGTAAATAGTTGGTCCATAGAAGGTTGGATGATGGTGTGAGCTTCTGTCAAAGTATGCATGATGACTAGAGTTGCAGGAAGGGTTATTTTCTTGCCTGCAAAACCATCAAGAACAAGTGGGTTGGAGGATGATATAACCAAGGGAAAGATTGGGACTTGGTATTCCTTAGGATGGTTAACAATATGGTTCAAGTGCATTTCCAAAAATGCAGAAGGGTTGAGTAAGGGAGGCATTCAAAAAGGTGATGTTGGAAATAGTTTTCCAGAGTTTGCCAAATTTGGCAGATTTAGGGTTTTTGACTAGAGTATGAGAGGGAATGTTTTTGATGGGTTTCAAGGTACTCAAGCATCATCATGTGGATGATGTTGAAGTGTAGATTGATTAGAAAGGATCCATGCTAGGTATTGGTCTTCATTGACTTGGAAACTTCTAGAAGAGATATCTTCAGAATTGATATGGTTAAGAGTTTTAGATGATCACTTAGTAGCTAGGGATCAGATCCAGATTGTATTCTTGCTTAGGGATGGATGATTTGGAAACATCTTGATCCTAGTGATGGGATCCTAGATTAGCTCATACTATCTCCTAAGTAGACAATTCAAACAGCCGATCAAGGCAACTCATCTTACAAACAAATCAACTACTACTGGGGTTACCACCAAGCTTAGCTTGAGATAAGGATGGTTATTTTGAAATGGTTGGAGTTTGAGTAAGATGAGAGTCCTTGGTATCTCTACTAGGAGTAGAATTCAATGTTTTAAACAAGGTTTTGGAAATCCTAGAAGTAAGAGTAGCTGAAGGTTTTGTCTTGAAAACATAAGTAGGTTATAGTTCTCCATAGTTTGGTCAATAGAAGCCACAAAAATAGTTTTGGTTACAGAAGCATCTTGTCTCATGTTTTGAAATGCCAGAACATTTTAGAATATGTAAAGTGAGCCAGGATAGTTTTGTTAAATAGCTTTTTGACAACTAGTGTTAAGGTAAGGAGTATATCATAAGCTATATAATGAGAAGCATAAGCACAGACCATCAACAAGCAAACACTGCAACACTTCACAAGAAATTTTTTTTGTTCCCCCTAAGTTTTGCATTCTGGACAACTAATCAGGGTTGCTGAAATTGGGATGTTACAGATTTTCCATGAATTTTTACAGTGAAGTACAAAAATCTTTTTCGGAACAGCAACTTTCCCAATCATTACTTCTCTCTCATTAGAGGTTACTCTTGGCACAAAAACCACACAATAACTAATAAGGAGCGGTTATTACTGAGGTAATAAATTCCAAGACTCAACTAAAACTTTTGGGTTATCTCCCAATAAGTAATTTTTTAATGCCTTTAAGTTAGGCATAAAAAGCAAGAAAAGAATCAAGTATTCTCAAATGAAGAAGCATTAAGAGCAAAAAAAATTCATAGGAGAGGCAAAAGGAATCTTCTCTCTCTTCTTAGGGAAGTGTTCTATACCTTTCATGAGTGGAAATTGATATTAATGGTGCCTTCTTTCATATCAATAATGTCACCAACAGTTCTAAGAAAAGGTCTTCCTAAACTAATAGGACAAGAAGCATTGCATGCAACATCCAAAACATAGAAATCAATGGGGACATAGGCATTGTTAACCATAATAAGAACATCATTAATACTCCCCATGAGTTTATTTTTAGCATTATCATCAAGTGGGACATTTAAATAACAATCTTCTAATGGTGGAAAATCAAGCATTTCATAAATCTTTCTAGGCATAATAGAAACACTACTATCAAGATCACATAAACCTTTGACATCAAAATCATTCACTTTCATATTAATGATGGGTTCCCAACCATCTTCTAGTTTCATAGGAATAGAAGCTTTATGTTTCATCTTTTCTTCTTTAATTTTTATGAGAGCATCAGTAATGTGTTTTGTAAAGGCCATATTCATAGCACTAGCATTAGGACTTTTAGCAAGCTTTTGTAGTAACATAATTACTTTAGAGATATTGCAACCATCGATATCAAAATCATAATTATTATCTAAAGTAGTAGAGCTATTGTTTCCCATATTTCGAAGGATTTCAACATTTTTATTAGAAAAGGTTCCATTGGGTTTACTAGCTTAAACATTAGTGGTAGTGATAGTAGAAATACTAATATTTCTAGCAATTTCATCTTCTCTTTCCCACTTAGCATGCAATTTAGCTAGTAGTCTAACATTTTCATCAATTCTAACTTGTATGGCATTAGTAGCAGCAAAGGGATTTTCAATAGTTTCAGGTTTAGCAGCCATTTTATTAATAAAAGAGGATTGTGCTTCAGACAAAGATGATATATTTCTTTTAGCATTAGAAAGTTTTAATTGCAAACTAGGAATTTCCCTATTCAAACTCTCAAGTTGATGACTAATATTTTTCAAAATAGTAGATTGTTCCTCCATGGTTTTGGTAAGTAATTTATTCTGCTCATATTGCATTTGCGTGAAGTTTTTAGCGGCTCTTTCAACTTCTACAATTCATTCTTCACTAGGTATTCCAGGTTTACCATGATAACCATAAGTATTATTAGGAGGGTATGGCCTATAATTGTTATTACCATAAGCATCGTTGCTAAAATTATTATTTCTTATAAAGTTCACATCAACTTGCTCTTCTTGAGCAACCAAAGAGGCTAAGGGAACATGATTTTGATCAATATGAGCTTCCCATTAACAAGCATAGACATAATAACATCAATTTTATCACTCAAGGAGGAAGTTTCCTCAACAGAATTTACCTTCTTACCGTGTGGAGCTCTCTCAGTAGGTCATTCAGAATAGTTAACCATCATATTATCTAGAAGCTTTGTTGCAGCACCCAAAGTAATGGTCATAAAGGTACTTCTAGAAGTAGAATCCAGTAGATTTCTTGAAGAATAATTCAATCCTGCATAAAAGGTTTGGATAATCATCCAAGCAGTCAGTCCATGCATGGGACAATTCTTTACCAAGGATTTCATTCTTTCCCAAGCTTGAGGAACATGTTCATTATCATATTGTTTAAATTTCATTATTTCACTTCTCATAGATATAATCTTAGCAGGAGGGTAGTATTTTCCAATGAAAGCATATTTGCATTTAGTCCAAGAATCAATACTATTTCTAGTTAGGGATTGGAACCATTCTTTAGCTTTTCCTCTCAAAGAGAAAGGAAACAGTTTAAGCTTAATAATATCCCCATCTATATCCCTATGTTTTTGCATCTCACAAAGTTCAACAAAGTTCCTAAGATGAGCAGCAGCATCTTCAGTACCAATTCCAGAAAATTGTTCTCTCATAACAAGATTGAGTAAAGTAGGTTTAATTTCAAAGAAGTAGCTTCAGGAACAGGTGGAGCAATAGGTGTGCATATGAAATCATTGTTGTTGGTGCTAGTGAAGTCACACAACTTAGTGTTTTCAAGAGTAGTCATTTTTTGTGTTTTTAATAAAGAAAGCAAACTAATACAACTAATTTTTTTGTGTTTTTGATAAAGGATCAAGTAAACAAAGCAGAAATAAACTAAGAAAAACAAATAAAACAAAGTAAAGAGATTGGTTACGAGGGACTCCCCTTGTGAAGATATCCTTAACTCCCCGGCAACAGCGCCAGAAAAAGTTTTGCTTACTCAAAATGTTGAGCTCGTTGGGGAACCCCAAGAGGAAGGTATGATGAGTATAGCAACAAGTTTTCTCTCAGTTATGAAACCAAGGTTATCGAACTAGTAGGAGCAAGGAAACACCTCCAAGGTGTTGTTTCCAACTTGGAATCCTGCACAACACAACCACAGAACTTTGTCCCCAACTTACAGTGAGGTTGTCAATCTAACCAGTTTTGCTGAAAACAAAGGATTGAACGTATGTGTGGAAGAGAGTAGAAGCTTGTAGAAAGTAAACAGTAAACAATTGTAGATTGATGGTAAAAGAAAGGACCGGGGTCCATAGTTCACTAGTGGTGATTCTCCTTAAGATAGATGACATGTTGGGTGAACAAATTACAGCGGGGCAATTGATAAACATCGATAAAGCATACATGCATATACTAATCATCTTGACTCCTATGAGATTTGATTGGGAATTACAACATTATACATAGATCATAATCCAACTGCATCTATGACTAATTATCCGAACCCCCTCTAGTATTAACTTGCAAGCAACAGATAATTGCATTAAGAAAAGTGTGTAAAGTAAACAATACGATTGTTCTATGAACAAAGGATTGCTGTTTTCTCCCTAGTAGCAACAACACATCTAGTACCTTAGAGATTTCTGTCACTTCCCCAGATTACTAGAGGCATGAACCCACTATCGAGCATAAATACTCCCTATTGGAGTTGCTAGCATCTACTTGGCCAAGATAGCTACTAACAAAGGAAAGCATGCAAGATCGCAAATAACAAAGACATGATAGAATCAATAATCAATCTGAAATAGCATCTCAATATCCATCGGATCCCCGCAAACACAACATGTAAGATTACAAATAGATGATCTTGATCATGAACGGAGCTCACAAGAGAACTAACCATGATAGCACAAAGGAGAAGAACCAAACATCTAGCTACTACATGGACCCATAGTCCAAGGATGAACTACTCACGCATCACACCGGAGGCAGGCATGGTGATGAAGAATGCCTCCAGGGTGAATTCTCCCCTTTGGCAGGGTGCCGGGAAGAGCTTCAGATCCCTCCCGATCTAGGGATGGACATGACGGCGGCTACAGACTCTTTCGTGGAATTTTGATCGGATACTTAGGGTTTCTATATCAGAGGCAATATATAGGTGAAGAGGGAGGCTGAGGGGGTGCCCGAGGCGGCCGCACCACCCCCTGGCGCGGGCTAGGCCTGGCTGCATGGTCAGGTGGTGTGGCCCCCTCGAGGCCCTTCGCTGTCTCGTCTTCTAGCTCCGTGTTCCCCTCGGTGAAATATTGACTTTGGCTTTTGTCCGGTCCAATTCCGAGAATTTTCATTTTCTGGCTTTCCTGGAACCAAAAATAGCAGAAAACAGGCAATTGGCACTGTGGCATCATGTTAATAGGTTAGTTCTAGAAAATGTGTAAAGATACTCCAAAGTGTGCACAAAACATAAGAAAGTAGATATAAAACAATCATGGAACATCAAAAATTATAGATATGTTAGCAACGTATCAATCACCCCTAGGAACACATCCGAAATCGAGACACACATGGTGCCCTAGCATTTTAGTCATCGGCCGTTGCAAAGTAAGAACTAATAATATGAAAATCAGTTACTAGGGCCTCATACTTATGTTGGACAAAAAAATCGCAGGGATGGTGTAAGAGAGCCAAGTAGAATGCACAAGATATGTATTTATAGATATCACAAGGCTCACTCACACGGCCCCCAGGATCACATTCAAAATCGAGGAACACTTGTATAGTGGTTCCCTGGCATTTTAATCATCGGTCGTTGCAACAAGCAAGAACCAAAAATTAATAACTAAAAGCAACACAACTATGCAAACATCAAGACTTCTGACTCGGTGGAGGGAATGGTAGTATGCCTTCTTTCATCATGAACTTCCTATCATCACCCTAGATTTCGAGGCGCTCTTCTATATCTCTATTTTGCAACTTGATGTTGGTGTAGTAGAAGACCCCCCCTTTGTGTAGACATAGTGATTCATGATTTCTGACATCTGAGTCTAGAAGCGAAAGAACTGTTCTCTGAGATCATCATCCATGATGGTCACCAAATTTTGGGCCCACTTCTAGAGTTGAGATCACAGTGTAAGCATCTATTGATCCTGGATGAACCCGCTCATGTGATAGAGGACGTAGAAGACCTCCTTTTGACTATCTTTTAGATGTTTGACAAAGGGGAATTCCATTACATGGGTAAACACATGTTTAACTTCTCTAACATTCCCCCCTCGCTCAAGTAGCCTCCATCTAAGGCGTAGGCATTGAGAGCTTCATCAAGAACACTCTTTATTTTGATCTAGTATTTCATCTTTGTCAAACTTCCCAAGTAAAATACGTGGATTGTGAAAGCTTCAGGCAAATGTTGATGAGTGTGAGTATTTGTTTCTACGAAAAACAATTCAAACGGAATGTATTGGAAAAAACAATGGAAATCTAAGAAAACATGTTACTGTGGCTAGCGAATAAGTATTGTACTTACTCGGGAATGAAAGGCACAAGAAGGTAATCGTTCTTTCTATTATTAAGCATGAAGTCTCAGAGGTAATACTGTTTCGAGTGCCCGGTCCCTAGGGTTCAACGAGATCCTTTCATGCTTGTAGAAGGGGCCTGTTATCACGATGCCCTGGGTTCTCTCTCTCTCTACCTTCATCGCCATGTTGAGCGAGTATAGGCGGACTAGGGTATAGTCCATCCGTTTCGAGTGAAAAAAATTGAAGATGTCTTCAAATCATAGGAAGAACAAATTTGTGGGGTGTGTATCGACGAAGCCCTTGCCCTTTGGCACCTTGACCATGAAAATAGGGTACAATGGAATTTTCTCTTTAAGAAGGAGCTCCTCTTGAAACAGGATAGCGTCATGCAAACTCTACATAGATGGACTTGCCTCCTTGAGCATCCTCGATTTTAGCATCGGCTTATCCGCTATATGAATTTTCCACAAGACATCCTTGGGTTCATATGGCACGCTGTCCTGAGCCTGGATAGTCTTCACTACCTTCGGAACCTGCTAGCTCACAGCCTTCTACTTCTTTCTTCTTTTCCGACCCCTATTATGCTGAGTAGGGACTGCTAACTCCTTACCGACCACCTGGTGTAGTGTGTTAGGGCTGAAAACAATTCCACAATTGGCTTGTGGAGCATCGGTGATAGCTGGAGGTGTCTATTGAGAACTGCTGAAGACCAGATGCTGTGTGCATGTACTGGGACCATCTAGATCATTGCGAGCACGACCAAATGGTTCTTCCATGGAAGGCATGTAAATATCATCATTGGTGCCAGTGTTGAGGAATGCATCCATGTTTTCATCATTGTTGTCATCGTGTGGAAGCGGGGATGGCTGTGCAATAGCCTTGCCTTGGCTTCTGCTGATGGTGACGACTGGTGGTGGCAGCGGTGCTATTTGTGGGGTGGTGCCTTCCCCTGATATGAATCTGCATCTTCATCCATACCAAGGGCCATCTGTGGCAATCTCCGAGGGCCTTATGTTTGTCATATCCCGCGGGTTGAACAGGGGTCGACATCGTTGCAGCCTAGCAACACCCGAGCCATGGCAAACCTGAACATGTCATCAGGCATGGGCTTGTTGTGGAACATGCGGTTCTTCAGTTGAACGATAGTACCCTTGGTAACATCCTTCAACTCACCCTCCACATACTGCAGGAGAGTGCAAGCAACGTCCTGCAAAGAAATATGCCGGGCATTAGATATATGGTGGTCATCAAAGCCAAAGGAGATGAATTCATCAGTTGAGCTTCTGAGACGCTTAGTTATCGTAGTTGTGGCGTCGAGGTTGGCTAGTGTCAAGGCACCGCTGACAGCGGTGGGCGTGCAGGAGATGGAGGGGATGCTTGTTGCCATAGTGGCGGTTGGCGTATGCTTCGTTAATCCCTGGGTGCATTAGGACGAAGCACTGGCTGGCTGTGCTGCCGTGTTGCCAGGCGGCGTCACCAGTGCGAACAGTTTCACCACGCTGCTGGTAGCCGAGGCCATCATCGCCATGAAGGGAGGCTTCCCCGAGGCATCCGTGGGCACGGTCACCAATGCGAACCACATCGATATCTAGCTGGTCACGTTGCTACCGGTCAAGCTGGGCAGAGGTATCGACCCTTGTCGACCTTCCTGGTTCCAAGCATCAAACTCATCCAACAAGGAAGGTACGATCTCAATCACCTGTTGTCCTACTCGGTTGTCGATCAGATGTAGTATAGCCTCCACTCTTCCCTTGAGCTCTTCAAACTCGCGCCTTTCCTCAGCCTCCTTCTTCAGCTTTCTCTCCCTTCTAGCCTTGGCGTCCTCTTTGTAGTAGTCCCTCATTTTCGTGGTCATGCCAAAGCCGGACACACGACCACCTGAATTAGCGGTTTCCACTTCTCCCTCTTCTTGTAAAGTTTGGTCGCTCTGTTGAAAGGATCATACCACGGCTCCATTGACCACTGGGAGGAGGAGCCCGCATCTTCCTTTAATTCAGCATACTCTAGAAAGAAGAGGTGAACCTATTTAGAAATTTGGCTTCATTCTTAATTAGAATGCAATCGACTTGAGATCTGTTGTAAATTCCTTACTAGATGTTTCTCGAATTCCCCAATTTCTCATCATCGGTAATGAATTCCTTCGTTACTGGATATAGATAGTAGCAGACATGGACAAAGTTCCTCATCTACATGTCCATGAATTTCTCCCACGGGTATTCTTTACCTAGACGTCTAAGCTCGGCATCCTCCTTGTCCCAAATGGGATGTACTCCTCTATAACCGCCGCTTCCGCAATGGTGGCTGCATATGTTCTGTTCCCGCATCCTTTCCCCCCACATAGTCCAATATATGCCTATATTAGAAGACACCTTCTACTTGAAAAGGTAAACTCTTCTTTGACGACCCTCGGCTCGTGCTTCTTGATATCCTTGTAGATTTTACCCTTGTCAATCCTTTTCTTCACCTGGGTTCTCCAGCCATGAGGCTTTCTCTCATATTGATGACCATGATCGCCTGCGTGGTATAGAACAAGAGAATATTTTAGAACATGCACATACATACATGCATGGTCGCCAGAAAATATCGGCATGACCTTTCCTAAAAATAGGACATGCACGTAGTGCATTTTTTTGTCAAAACGGAAATGAATCAACATTTCAGAAAATATGTATACACCACGTCGGAGCAACCATAAGATTCATCACATACACACACACATGCATACAACACGCAACAACATCTCGCCCACGCAACCACAAGATTCATCACGTACACAAACATATGTATACACCACGCGCCTAACACACCAACCATGAGCTTCATCTCGCATACACAAGCATGCATGTCCTTCCATGCATCTACTCACCTAGTAAAAAATGGAGGAGGAGGAGGAAATAGAATCGGTGGTTTAGTAGATCTACAAGTTGGAGAGCCTTCCTTTTACAAATCTACCATCCAAAATAGCTTTAGCAAGCTAAAATGAGTGAAATCATGGGAAAATGATGAGGTGGAGAGGAGGAAGGGGACGACTAGATCTGGTCTTAAGCTAGGGGAAGTGAGTGGAGGTAGGTGGGGAAAGGTGACAAAGTGGCAGATATAGGTGGTGGGTCAACTATCAGTGGTGCACGGCTGTGGGATGTGCCACAGGTAAGCCAGCTATCTGTGGCGCATCTCACGGGCATGCGCCACAAATAAGTTGGCATCATCTATATGTGCCACTTATAGATGGCATTGGCTTATCTAGGGCGCATGCGTTTATGATGCGACACGGATAACCCAACTATATATGACGCACTGTAAACACATGCGCCACGGGTAAGGCACGGTCATATATAAGTAGCACATATGGATGCCCCATGTTTGTCTGTGGTGCATGTAGTGAGGATGCACCACTAATAACTGAGTTATCAATGGCACATCCTGTTTTGGTGCACCATAGAGAGTTATCAGTGGCGCATCACCTGCTCCATGCACCACTAGGTACCAGACAAATGGATAAGCATTTTCCTAGTAGTGATGTATGCATGTGTACGCGAATAGTGAAACCATACAAATATATATGTGATCTAGAATTAAATATTAAGAACAAGAGATTATGCCCACACACATATGTAAGGTAAGAATAGAATGGTATCAAGTGAAAGATGATGTTGACAAGTTATAAAATAGAGTGAAATAAAAAGATATGCCTCAAATCAATTTTGCATTTGTATCAAGTATCAACAACCAAATATAATTAAGTAAACCAATGCAAAAGGTAAGTATAACTCATCAAGCAGCATGTATAAAGGACAAGAACCAAATGCAAGACAATAATAAATGGAAAATTTTAGTATGATTCTCAATTGCAATGTGACATGATGACATGAGCATGATATTATGTAATGCAACAATTAACAAGTAGACAAGTAGCATATATATATTAAACATATAGCATTACAATGGATAGACACATGGATGCTGCACTAGGATTTCATGAGATAAATGGATGTTGATGTCAAATTATTATTTGGAGTCTCGGAAGGGATCATGGTATCACGAGGAGCTTCCGAATGGTCCAGAGATAAATAAACATATATGGGAAAGTATTTTCAAGGTTATCGGGAAAGTTCATATTTTTTGGTATTGTACCAGAGGTTCTAGAAGGTTCCAAAGGGCACCATAGTGGCTCCCTCATATCCTGGACATCCCACATGGCCCTAGGGAGTGCACATACCACATGGTCCAAAATACTAGCCCCCAATGCCCATGGGCATGGGGCTAATGGATAAGTCAAAATCCCTTGAAAATAGGGAGTTAACTTGGATGGAAGTCTCCCTCCCTTTTTGACTGTCCCTAGGACTTAGAGGAGGAGACAAGGCAACCCCCCATGCCTACATAAGAGGGAGGGGAGTGTGGGGGCATGGAACCTTAGGCCCTAGTTGCTAGGTCCCACAGTTTTCCTCTCTTCCTTCTCCTCGAAGTTTTGCGCGTGCGGCAAAGCCCTACCCACGGAATTCTCCACCATATCCACCACCACATCATCGTTCTGTGGGGATCTCATCTACTTCTCCCTCACCTTGCTAGATCAAGTTGCAGGAGATGCCATCAAGCCATATGTGTGGATACCGTGGAGGTACTACCTGTTGCGGAACTTCATCGGATTGATACGACGCAAGTTTTGTCTACACCAACCACAATCTCTAGAGTGTTAAACGCTCGTGTGTCTAGAAGGGTATGTACATATCAATCCTCTCATTACTATCATACTACTAGATTGGATCTTGGGTTTCTTCTATTTATCTCATATGAATTTTTTGCTTTTCTATGCAACAAAGCCATCAGGCACGTCAGCCGGTGTAGCACCCCGAGAAAACAACTACTAGAAAATCGCTTGTTGTTTTAATTATGTGCATCATCATGATAGCATGCTCATGTCATCATGCCACATTGCATTTGACAATCATATCAAATCTTGCATTTTGTTCTTGTCTTGTTGATGTTTTCTCCCACCACTACTATTTCCTCTTTGTAACTCTCTATTTTGTTTATACAAGTTTGGGATCCCTTGCTAGGGTTCCAGTAATTTTTCAAAATGTTTTGATTCAATCATAAAACTCTAATTCTACCATTCTTTTAATTACCCAAATGGACTAGGTGGGTATCCTCCTTGTATTACTATTCTCGTTCCCTCTTGACACTATTGGAAATCCTCTGTATTTTAGATCCCTACAAAAAGTTTCAAAAGGTTTTGCTAGAACTAATATGTGTGCTCTTCCTTAAGTCCCCACTCGATCATCTCTAAAAGAGTATAAGTTTGGCAGAATATGATAGATATATTATTGAACCTCATGGGCAAGTATATATAGGCGTATAGGAGATTATCTTGGAGTACAAGTCAAGTTAGGATTGTACGTAAATAGATCATAACTCTATCTAAACTACCATAACAACTGTATATGCCTAATACTCTAACACTCCCCCGCAGTCATAGCGGTAGCATAGTGAACAACTGGAACATCGCGGATGGTCAGACTGGAGATAAACCGAAGTAGCATCCAGTAGGCTGACATCCCCCACTGTCCGAGCGAGAACGTCATGGACGGTGTCGCGTCGCGGTAGCTTGGACTGTAGACAAAGCTGGTGAGATTCTTAGGGGAGGTGATAGCCCTTGTGCCGATGTCGAGGGAGCCGAGAGCTTGAGGCGGTGTCAAGGTCGCGTAGCCGTTGTGAGGGGTCGCTGTGGTCGGGGATCTCGGTGTCGAGGTACCGCACGTGAAGCCGCATGCGCATAGTACGCGAGGAAGATGACAGAGACGCATCGAGGAAGTCGTCATGGGCTGCGGCAACTTGCCGAGGGTCCGTGGAGGCTTGCCATGGGGCCGCGACAGCTTGTCGAGGGGTGTCGATGCCAAAGTCGATGTAGTCCGAGCCGTCGAGGACAAGGTGTGGCTATAATTTTGCCAGAACTAGGCGCACGTTGGGGAAGAAGGCACACTCCGGTTTTACCAGAACCGAGTACGCAAAGAAGAGCTTCTCAGTGATGTGGTCAAGGCAGTCCTAGAGGAAGGTGTCGATGCCGAAGAAGACTTTGTCGAGGCCGACGAAGACGAGGCGCCGATCCAAGATTGCTAGGCTCGGGGATGAAGGCATGCACCGGTGTTTCCAATACCAGGCACGCAAGAGCAGGGATGAAGACATACAAGGCGGCGAAACCAACGACGGCCTGGAGTGGTCATGTTGGATGCCTAGATTGGCCCGGTGGCGATACTTGATGTACGCGAAGAAGAAACCGACATGACGAAAACCATGCGCGGACATAGATGACCTGCACCGTGGAGGTGATGCGGAGATAGCCTAGGGCGTCGGTGCGCAAGGACGGCGATGTAGACTATGTGCAACGATGCTATGACCCGTTGGGGTGGCAAAGCTACAGGGCGCAAGTTGGTGCAGCGGCTGGGAGACCACCAGCGACGCACATGCCAAGGAAGGCATGTTTGGAAGCCAGTAGCATGGACCAAAGGCGGTGGTGTTGCGGCCCGAAGGAGTGACACAACGCCATACCGTAGCTCGATTGGTGGTAGGCGCGTGCTCGGGGATGTGCTTGGCATAGACGAGCGTGAGACCGATTGATCAGACCGACGGTGCACCGTATGCAAAATGGCATTGACGACACATAGATCGGAGTCGATGGAGGCGTTGTCGGTGAAGTCTCGGGCGATGACGGTGAAAATGATCCAAGGGGGACGACCACATCACCCTACCAAGGAAGGCGTAGTAGCCGGCCGAGGTGCGCGGCAGCCTACTGTGAGGAGAATATCATTTTGCGGCCCGAAATTTGGGGTGTACAGGAAACGCGGTACCCAAGTTCCCTGAAATCAGCTGGGACTACAGTTGGTGTGCCAAATACTCAGAGGGTCTTTTTCGGCACGAATTCAACTTTACGTTTCAATAGAAAAAATCAGGCTAACGGGCGTCAAGTTGGGCCCCCTGTCAGTTCTCGCCGTTATGTCGCTCCTGTCGCTTAGGCGGGTTGGCTGTCACATAGGCTTGCAGCGTTGACACAGTGGATAGGACAACCCGCCCCTACCCAGTGTATTGACGTGACAAAACAGGGCCCATGTATCGGCGTTATAATTATTTTTTTGTTTACTCAGAAGCTAGAACGGCCACCGCCACGCGTCTCTCCTTGGACTTCCGTCCCAATCGTTAACCCCTACCATAAAAGCGCATTGACTGTTCCACCATTCCCCTGCCTCGCAGAAACCACTCTTCTTCTTCCTGTCATCTACTATCTTCTTCCCGTCTTCTCCTTGCCGCCATGGAAGGTCTACGCACTCTATAAATATGAGGCCACAGCGCTCGCTTTCGCCATCGCCTCGGCCTCTCTGCAGTCCATCTCCACCCCACCCCTTTATCCATCGCCTCTCCACCATGCCGTCGTCTCGCCTCCCCTCCCTCTCCAATCTCCACCGTGCCGCCATGGAGGTGCCCACGCTCAACCACTACGAGGTGGCGATTTTTGCGTACTACGGCATCCTCGCACCGCCACGCGCGACCTTGCATGCCAGATTTCGCATCAGCGAGGCGGGTGTGTTGGTGGCTCCACTCCTCAACCCCCGTGGATATGAGATGGAGTGCGTCATCACGGAGCGTCGCCGCCAGCTGCCCGCGTGCATGAGCGCGTTGCCCCGGTACATTGGCGGCCAGCGAGTACTAGCCCCGGCTGTTCAAGAAGTAGCGAAAGGCCAAGCTTGGCAACCGTATCATGGACGGGCGCCTGGTGCACCCGGATCGCCGCAACCAAGAAGGGCGGGAGATGTTCTGGTCCGTCCCTGGACGGACCATCTACACCGCAATCGATGCCGCTAGCCACGAAGAGGAGATCTGTCTCCCGAACAACGCCGAAATCGTGGAGATTTTGTCCGACGACGACGAGGAAGCCGGCGGCTCGGAGGACAGCGGCAGCGGAAGTGTTGTCGACTAGGAAAATTTGTAAAGTCGCATCTTTGTATGGAAAATTTTGTGGTCGAATAATAAAATGTCTCAGTTTAGATCTTTGTCTTGATTAATTTGTGAAAGATTTTTTCAAAAATACTGATCAATTCAATTTCTACCTCGAATTAATTTCTTCCTCGAATTAATTTCTACCCTGAATTAATTTACATTAATTGTCCTGGACTGCTGACCGTTGCGGGGTTTTTGGTCCCGGTTCGTGGCATGGTCCCGATTATGGAAATGAACCGGGACCGATGGAATTTGGGCGCTGGACCAAAGACCCTCTGTCTACCAAGTTCTAGAGACAAGCTTCACTACCCATGACAACAAGAAGATAGACGGTGTCTACACCAACGAGGAGGAGATAGTGGTGCGTGTCCTGAGGATGTACGAGGGTTGGCTTGGGATAGACGAGGACAAGTTTGTGGGATTGGACCTCGAGTACACCCTGGAGCACCCATATGAAGGCAGTGAAGTCGCCGTCGTTCAACTGGCCATGCGGAAACACATCATCGTCTACCACCTCTCCCGGTTTGTAGATCTGCTCTCTCTAGCTAACCACTTTTAGGGTTTTCTCCTCTTGTTCTTTATCCACTTGCTCATCTTGCAACTACTGGATTTTATTTAGGACCAAATAAATTAGGGTTTGCCTATGTCTCAATCGACTGAGACTTTCTTTAGTCTCAATCACCTAAGAAAAGTGCAACTGTAGTGAAAAGAAATGTGTAACTCGTTCAGTCGACTGAGAAATAGCAAAACCGAATAAATTATGACAATACAATGTTGAGAGTCTTGATCTTGCATTTACTAAACTTTTCAAAATTATATTGAGATGATGATCTTGCATTGACAAAATATTTGTAGTTACAAATTTTGGTGATGACAAACTACATACTTTCAGGACTGACAGGAAATGTCCGGCGCTGCGCCAGTTCCTTGAAAAAAGGGAATTGTTTTCTGTACTGTCGACACAACAACTCATTTTTGGAAATTGTATCAAGAGGAAATTATAATTCCTGCGCACAACTGGATCGATATTCAGCATCTTGTCAAGATCCTAGGGGGCACGAAGAAGGATGGAATGGCATCACTCGCAACTAGAATCCTCGATGAGTCGTACGTCACAATGAAGGAAGATTTCTCTATGGATAGGCACGATTTCTGGAATGAGTGGACGTTGTCTGATATAAACCTGAAGTATGCAGCCATAGATTCTTACGTGATCTACTAGATGTACAAGAAGATCCATTTTTTTCAACGTTACCTCGTGTTTTGCCCTATTTGCAAGAGGGAAGACGAGCTTAGGGGAGCCCTTTGTAGAAAATGCCGAATAGCTGAGTTTGAAGTTGAATATGCAAAGAAATTGGTTGCATCTGAAGCAGCTGACAGAGAGGCTGTAGAAGCAGCTGAAAAAGAGCTTGCAGCTGAAGAAGCAGCTGACAGAGAGGCTGCAGCTGACAGAGAGGCTGCAGCTGAAGCGGCAAACAGAGAGGCGGCATCTTCTAGCAGCAACAATCAGGCCTGTGATGCACCGCTAATTGTTCCGCAGGACGCTGAAGATAGGAAAGCCAAGCCAGATGCCATTTGGGACAAAGCAGCTTCCCGGATGTGGAGTACCTGTAATGATGGCAAGCGCGTCAAGTGGTCTGATGAGGAGTGAATTAAATTTTACTTGTCAGTGTTATGTTTCTATTTCGTGGAACTCAGTTAGCTTGCCAAGATGTCTAGTGCATCAAGTGATACTAGTAAAATAAATTTAACCCTCGTTGTGTTATGTTTATGTATGTGTCTTGTAGCTTGTCAAGATGGTAGCTTCTTAACTGGCAGTTTGAAACAGTGCCCTTTTCCTCTCTCGCTAAACATATATGTTTCATTTTGCCCAAATTGGTAGGAAATCTAGAGAAGATTCTCACTTCGATATTTCGTTCCCTTTTGGACCTCTTTTTGCCTCCGAATAGGTAGCAAATCTAGAGCAGCAAACCACACCAGGCAAAATACATTCATTCAGAAAAGAAAAGAAATGTAGATATAGCTGTGCGTAGCTAAATAGGATATAGCGATAGAAAGTAGGTTGCTTAACGAGGTTCGATGCATTCAGCCAGAAATAGGATATAGATAGAAAGGAGCTGCTGGGCAGCAGGGGCAGCCGCCGTAGCTGCAGGCACATCCTGCAAGCGCCCGCGCCTCCGCCATCTCCCTCTGGTGCTTCCGCCACTTCTTGATGCCCAGTTTCTTGGACTTGGGGGCCTTGGGCCTGATTGGAGCCATGCGACCCTCTTTGATGGCCACCCGCTGGAGGTTTTGGAAGTGAATGCAGAGAGCACGGTGTTCAGCAATGTAGGCGTTGATGTTCGCGGGCTCGGGCTTGCCGCTTTTGTGGATGCCCGAGCCCGCGGCCTCTGCATGCTTCAGTAAGGTGTTCAAGACGGTGCCGCCGGCGGCGTGACTCGTCAAGCAGTAGACGCACCCCCTTGCGGAAGGGGCAGCTGTAGGGGTCCCTGAGGAAGCCGTCGTACTTGCCGGCCCGTAGCCTCCTCAGCACCTGACGAGCCATGTTGTGAATGGACTCGTCATCGCTGCAGATGTCGCTACCGAAAACCTATTGGAAGAAAGGAAAAATGGGGGAGCAGATGGTGTAAGAAGATCGAGCAATCGAAATGCGAACAAGCGAATCCTAATAAACCAAGATCTAGCATCCAACGATGGGAACGATGTTGGATAATTAGGCACAATTTCCATGATTAATTCTAGAATATTAAACATGACAATACCAGCTAAATTTTAAATAGATTAGCCCATTATTTCTAACAAACGGTAGAAGAACCAGGGGAGGGGAGCAAACCCAAGTTACCTCTGACCATAGGTCATCGATGCTGGTGTCGTAGGGGTTCAGCGGAGCGATGTACTTATCTGGATCATAGGAGCCCAAGAATTGCGTGATCTGCTTGTGACCGGTGGGGGCCTCCTCGCCGGCGGGGGCTCCTCTTCGGCATCTCCGTCGGTAGCTGGGACGGGGGCCTGGACGGGAACGGTGGCTGCCATCGATGGCTCCACTGGGGCCTGGACAGGGACAGCGGCTACTTTCAACGCGTTGAGGGGGACCGGCGAGGAGACGGGGGCCTCCTTGCCAGTGGCCATGAAGGCGACGATGGCCACCTTATCCTCCTCGGCCAGCGCCGGCGTGGACGGGGTATTCTCGGGAGTTTGCGGATGCTGGTGGGACAGTGGAGAGGGTTGTGTGGGGACAGTGAGCGAGAGTGGGAGTGGGTGTGCGGATAGGGGCTCTATAGCTAAGGTGGATAGAAGCTAGGCACATCTCGTTGCACCACCGTGCAACGCGCCGCGCAGTCGACTGCACCGTGCACCGCGACACGTGCACGGTACGTCACGTTTTTTCCCGGGCTATGCATGGCAGTTCTGTATTGAGCCGCATGCAAAGGGCGCACACACAATTTCTATGTATGGAGTTTGACACGGCCCTAAAATTGGCAATTGACAGCTGCTGCGTAAAAAATGGGATATGTCTTACTAAAATTAAGTGGCAATAAATTGTAGCTGTCCATCGACGACCGTGCACTCGATGACGCATGCGTTGTGGCGTAGTAGTAGCAGTAGTAGGATTTTTAGACTTGATTAAACATGACATGACCGCTCGACGACTTTTTCCATGGACGGCATCGTGTTCCTTCTTATAGAAGTCTCGCTGAGGGAGACGTCCGTGTTGTCTCGCGCTGTACTGTGAAGGGCACGACGTGTGCAACGATCATCGTTGGATCGCACAGAATCAACGGCTGGTGCGCACGATCCGCGTGACAACTGTGATAACCAATCAGGGAGTAGCAGACAGGGTGAGCACAGATTTGTGCTTCTGCGAAAGATAGAGAGAGGGGGGCAAAACTGAGTAGTACCACATAAAACCAAGGGCGATACTGAGTAGTATAAAATGGAAAGTGAGTGTCTTGCACAATGAAATACATCATGGCATACATCAAATTATGCCAAGATAGATCCACAAGAGTTCAATGGATGTGTATTCTTCTCATAAACCACTCATAAACCACGTAAGGATCCACTAGAGTCATTGGATGTGTGTTCTTCTCACAAACCACATATCATCAGTGTCATTGCATGTGTGTTCTTCCCACAGACCACACATGGATCCACCGATGTCAGTGCATGTGTGTTCTTCTCACAAACAACACATGGATCCACTAGTGTCATCGCATGTCTGCTCTTTTCATGAACCACGGCTAGAGTCATTGCATGTGTGTTCTTCTCACAGACCACATATGACCGGTGTCATTGTGTGTCTGCTCTTCCCATGAACCACAGCTAGAGTCATCGCATGCATGCTCTTTTCATGAACCACAGCTAGGGTCATTGGATGTGTGTTCTTCTTACAAACCATATCATGAACCACACCCAGTGTCACTGCATGTGTGTTCTTCTCACAAACCACACATGGATCCACCAGTGTCATTGCATGTCTGCTCTTCTCATTAACCACAGCTAGAGTCATTGCATGTCTGTTCTTTTCACAAACCACATATCACCAGAGTCATTGCATGTGTGTTCTTCCCATGAACCACACATGGATCCACCGGTGTCATTGCATGTGTGTTCTTCTCACAAACCACACATGGATCCACCCAGTGTCATCGCATGTGTGTTCTTCCCATGAACCACACATGGATCCACCAGTGTCATTGCATGTCTGCTCTTTTCATGAACCATAGCTAGAGTCATTGGATGTGTGTTCTTCTCAAAGACCACACATGGATCCAGTGTCATTGCATGTGTGTTCTTCCCAAAGACGACACATGGATCCACCAGTGTCATTGCATGTGTGTTCTTCTCACAAACCATATCATGAACCACACCCAGTGTCATTGCATGTGTGTTCTTCTCACAAACCACACATGGATCCACCAGTGTCATTGCATGTGTGTTCTTCTCACCGACCACACATGGATCCACCAGTGTCATTGCATGTGTGTTCTTCTCACAGACCATATCATGAACCACACCCAGTGTCATTGCATGTGTGTTCTTCCCCTAAACCACACATGGATCCACTAGAGTCATTGCATGTCTGCTCTTCCCACAGACCAGACATGGATCCACCAGTGTCATGGCATGTGTGTTCTTCCCATGAACCACACATGGATCCACAAGTGTCATTACATGTCTGCTCTTTTCATGAACCACAGCAAGAGTCATTGGATGTGTGTTCTTCTCACAAACCACATATCACCAGTGTCATTGCATGTGTGTGCTTCCCAAAGACCACACATGGATCCACCAGTGTCATTGCATGTGTGTCCTTCCCACAAACCATACATGGATCACCAGTGTCGTTGCATGTGTGTTCTTCCCA